>KN837172.1:341954-365974 GCA_000827215.1 Sphaerobolus stellatus SS14
GAGTCATGGATATACGAACAGCGACCCCGGCCAAAGTTTCAGGATCTCCCCGATGAGGTTCACGAGAGAATTGCCGCATTTTGTCTCAATCCTCACCAACTTCTGGCCTTGTCTTCCACCTGTACCAGACTTGCCAACTTACTCAGGAGTGTGGAATGCTGGCTTGATCATCATTGGGGAAACGGATATGATATCGGAATTCTACGAAGAAAGGCCAAATGGGCGGCAAGTTCTCCAGAACAGAAATATGGGGCTAGTGGTTGGGGTTTACTAGTCCAGTCTGCAAGAGATAAATGGGAGTTCCAGGACTTCTCTTTCAAATACCAATTTGAAAACAAGAAACACCTTCCACATGACTCCTTAGAACGTGAATGGAAGGACAACGGTAAAGAGGGAGAGAATCCCATAGATACCTACCAGAAACGCGGCGAATACTGCATTGACGTTATGCTGGATGTCATTTCGGAGCATGGTATGTATCCCTTGGTCTTTATCAGTTAAACGTCTTTCCTTGACAAATATTTAGAATGCAGGAATTTTCTCTTGCGTCAGTGTTTCTTACTTCAGAAGATAATTGAATGATTATTCAAAGCAATTGCAGATCGTTATCTCTACGAGGATGCCCTTGGACTGATACTAAGAAATGGAAAATACAAATGCATGCAGGCCTTGATTGCAGCCACGCATTTATTGAATGGTACGTTTTGATAAGTCGCATAAGTATTTAATAACTCATATCAAGGCAGGCCAGTGGCAAGTATTTCACGGGATATATACAAATGACATGTCTGTCTTGTATGCCAGAGAAAGAATGGAGGATTTAACGCTGTACTCGACAGTTACGAAAACAAACGGAGGTACACTAGGTTTTTCGCTTCTCTGTGCAGTACAATTGATGCAAGTGGATGTGCGTATTGGCTCATTACATACCAATCTCTTATTTATTTGTTATATAGGAGTTTCTTGATTCCAGGAGAATGTATCCACATCCACCTCTGGGTCCGAACATGTGGTTGGATCTCACTGGCGGCGGTATAGATCCTAAAAAATACGACTGGGCTGTTAAAGCGAGGGACGACTGGCAAGGACGCGTAGATGCAGTTGCAAATTTTTGCAGTATGCGTATGATTCCTGCGTGTAACATTGAACGCGGTAAGATTGGGCGCGGAGTAGCCAGTGAGTTTATTTAATATCAATTAGTATACCAATCTAACCAAAATATGCCCAGAAATGCGACTGGAAATTGATCCGGAAGGAAATATCGAAGGTCGCGGTGCGGATTTTGGTGGGAAATTCACAATAGTGTGCGTGATTGGAACTCCGCGCGACCATACACCTAAAGGCTGATTAAATTTCTCTTCTAGAGGAAGACGTGACAAAAATACAGTATCCTTGAGAAAAGAATACCTACACACTGAGGATGAAGATCATGATGTTTATACAGCAATCGGCCAAATACTTCCATGGGGAATTTTTGGTCACTGGAGTCGGCACCGTGATGATGATCCTGAAGAAATTGAGCTCGAGGATGGGAATGAGGATAGCAGAAAGTATAAATTGGGCTTTTTTGGTCTATGGAAATTTGAGGTTTGTCTTTTTCATGACGCAGAAAGTCAGAAAATCTCACTTCGATTGGTCGCATCAGGGAGCGCCAAAAATATGGCTGCCATTTCGTGAAGAAGTGGGGGAAGACGTGTATGAATTTATACCGAAACCATATACAGTCAATACGAACTGGTTTGACAAATTCGAGGACGATATCAACAACAATATTAATACCGACCGTCTTTGGGGTATGTGGAATCTTATATGCCGTCTAGTGTTCTGAATATACTGATGATCCGCCTATTAGCGTTTCATACGGATGAGCTTCCAGGTTTCAGTGACGTTGAAACAGAATATGAAGACGATGAAATCGATGAGCAAGGCAATGCCAAACGCGGTAAGAGGAGGCCTAAGTATAAAGTCGTCGCCTTCGACTAGAGATAACTCAAGAGGTTTCATACGCTTCCATATTTAATTTAAATGAACCTCACAGCGGAATTATCTCATTCGCTGGGATTCAACACTGTATTATATTGTACTATTTAGTATTTTTTTAAATTGTATCATATTCCTAGGCTTTTCGTACGCAGTATGATAATGGTCCATGTTCGTGTCTTTCCGTACATAGTCATATTACGCGTAAAATACCTTCGAATTCGGCGTCCTTCTGTAAGTAATTAATCACATCGCCACAGACCATAAGTAGCCGGAGAATGCCACCGGACGGAACTCGGCGCCTTGGCGTGCTTCTTCAAATAAAAATCCCTGCTCAATTTCCAAAGTACCTTTTGGTGTTTTAATCTCAGAAACATGAAGAGTCGCTCGAAATCAGTCATCCCTGAAGATATTGATTGAACTATCGAAGCAGCGCTCCGCAACTTTTGACGCTATATGCCAGCGTGACCTTAAATGAAAAAGAGACATGTTTGATACTACAGCTGATTCCATCATATACTAGTTTGAATAGTAAACGTAAGTATACGTATAGCACTGATATTAAAATTTCCAAACAAAGTTAGGAGCGCCGGCCTGCTACTTGCCAGTCGCCCTTCTACACGGGATGCTCGTCACCTAAGTAGGGATCATAAACAATCGTGCTGTCAAAAGTAAAAGCTCAAAGGAAAGTATGGCTGAGATGTGCATCTGATCGGCAATAGGTGTAGGCAGCGGGGGCGTCAAGCAATTGGCGTGCTCATGGTTTATCCTCTGGAGATTTCGGAATACATTGAAGCTCAAGCTCAAGACGGGATGAGTTAAACCAGAAGGATTGTTCCTCTCCACCGTGGCGTTAGGGGTTAGGCGCATATGCTTTATGCTTATTATCAGCACGTACGCCGCGATAATAGTCCTTAGGTCCGGGTGCACTAAATAATCCCAAAAAAGAAAGAGATTCCGTGCACAGTTCTAACAGTAAATATTGAATGCCTCGTGGTCCATTGAAAACTCCGTCGGCAGCCACCGCCGTCGGACCGTTTGTTGCCCGAATCTTGCCAGGGCCACTGCATGCACTTAGGAAACGAAGAAATCTACGACCCATTTAACTCGTGCAGATAGCGTGTAAACCCCGCAGAGCCCTTGAAGGCGTAATCAGGGAATAGAAAATACTTAAATCAGGGGGCTTAGAGTCTCTTCCAATATAATCCACGAAGCGAATCAGCATGTTGCACCGAAGGTCCGAAAACTGATCCACGTGGCAGACGACGAAACAAACCCTGTCTGCGCACGACTTATTATGATTCAAAGATTCTTAGTAGGAAAGAACGATCGCGGTAAAACGTTGAGTCGCTTTCCCTTTCAGTTAGAATCAGGTAAAATGGGACGTGGTGCGAAACAAACATAGGAGGAGACGTGCAGTGGGTGGCCTGAGTCAATAACTTTAGTCAGATATTCTTAAACTAAAGTCTAAGTCATACCAGAAAAATGCCAATCAAAAGTATTTAACTCGACCGGAATTCTATCAAATGAGAAGGGAACAAGTGGTCATGATGATGATATCGCCGGCTACAGCTTGTTTCCCCTGGCTCGATGACCTCAGACCAAACCACTAATAGTGATACTGTCTTCTAGTCGCAAAGCATGAGTATAGGTTCCGGAAGATCATGAATAGATTAACATTACTATATATGAGTGGTTCACTAGCCTTTGAACCGTCAATTCGAACTTGAGCAATACTAGTAATGTAAGGTAAAAACCAAGGCCCCGCTATGTGATGGAACATGGATAGGGCCAAAAGTTCGGATTACCCAAGAGTCAGAACGCCGGTTCTTTTTCTATCGAATACCGATCATCAAAGAGAGCAGATTATCATTTCTGGAGAAGGTCCCCGCTGAAAGGTCCGGGAGCAGTCGAGAGTCGAGGAATGAATGGTCCAGCAGGAAGGGAGACATGCGGGAAGTCCTGAAAAGGTTTTATAGACAGATAAACATACTGTAGACTTTCCCAGACTTAACTTCTAAAAGCTCAGAATAGCGTCTTCGCTGAGTTGGCGGTCAGCTTAAATGAAAGTAACCATATCCGTCTTATTCGCGAGGTTTCGATCGAGGGCAAGACAGGAATCCGATAATAGACAAGAACACGTTGCGATGCAGGAATTCGACGTCTCCTTGATCGAGGGCGTGGCACATGGGGAATCAGCTTTATGATGACTTCATGATTTTCTTAAACGAATGGTGGTTATTCTAATAGAAATGTGTGAAATCCCAAGTTTCGATAAGTAAAGAAAATGGATAGTTGCCCTGTTAATACTGTATACGACGCGGGCCATCTTCTTTTTAAATCTGACTGATACAAACTCAAATCTAACCATCCGACCATACAACTTAGGTCCGTTAACTTCAAAAGGATGACCTGTTCATTTAATCCCGATGTTATTGGCATTGATTACGAAAAAGTGTCTGTCTTCAGAAAAACGTGTTCTCCGCATGCCCAAGTCAGGAGTACCCCAAACCTCAACTGATAACATTGCGCCACTTACCCCCGATCATCTGTAATGATGTATACCTCGTGTTTTTTTTTTTCGGAATTACAAGCTGAGATTTGTTTCAGCGGCAGAACTTAGTTAAAGTTGTATCGGCTGTAGATGATAATTGATATTACCCAAAACGGAGTGATTAGTCAGCCACCTGGCTTGCCTTCGTCCACACCACTCCCCGGTACCTTGATATGCCTACTACTGCATACTATGACCCCTCAAATTATCTTTAAACGAGATCCTATTTTTTAACCATTAAAGCTGAAGCGAAGTTATTCACTTTTTATAGCTGTTCTTTTTTCAATAAATTTCAAGCATGGCTTCAATCTGGGAACTAGTGGGGAAAATATTCCTCCTGCAGTCGGCTTCCGTACTATCCTTCTAAAAGATCCCGGGGAAAAGATTTCGTAATTCCTTGCTCCACATGCTAGGGCTCCCAGGTTATCTGGCTTGTTCTGTGCCTTTGTAGGTCTTCTGTGGACCATACCGGGGAAGCAGTAAGTCCAACTTAGATGTAAATTCGGCCGGGGCTTCTGTGATTGTGTAAAGGGTTTTCAAGAATTTTGGTTCGATAGACGCTCTGTCTAATTGGCACCCTGGTCTTTCACGAGTTTCCGGTCCTGCATGGTGCGAATGCCTCTCTCACGCAACGAGTTTCGAGAAGTCGGATCTGCATATAAAGTGACCTCGTTCCCTTGTATATTTGCTCACATCCCCTCTGAGTTCTCCCCTCATCTCAGAGCATTCTTTATTTCCTTCTCCAGACACCAAGATAAAGCAAGTAAATTCTTTTAAGCTTTACTGTTATTGTTACTGACCGCTTCGAATCCTAAAGTATGTGCAGACGTTCTGTTGATGCTCGTGGCTACGGTTGTGGTCATCAGTTGCCTCTAGGGACTTACACTGATGTACGAAATAACAATCTTACACATGGTACATTATTCTTACTGAACTTGCCATCCTTGTACAGGTCGATTGTCGCTCACGGACCTGTCGTTTATCCTCATCGCATCCTTCTGGTTCTTGTGGTACAAGTTGTGCACAAAGATGCTCGTCTATGTACGTAATATTGTATTCTTCAATATGATTCATACTTATCTTCAAAATTTCGCAGGCGTCAACCTGCAGGGATTAGCGTCACCTCTACTTCGTCAGGGCTTTGTCCAACTTGTGCTATGCAAGCTCAAAACGTTCAATCGCGGCGCGGAGGCTCCGTCCCTGACGGTTATGTCATTAGGAGATCGTATTAATGAACTACTTTCAAATGAAAGTATTTCTGTGGGAGATGCTCAATTTTTTATCGATTTTCTTTTCTTTACGCGGGGATGTATGAATTAGTGTTGTATATGTACTTACTATAGTCTTGACGCCGATAAAGGATAAAGGATAAACGGTCGTCGATGATCGAGTCACGAATAGTGGCAATTCAGTCTCCGCACCTTGCTTCTGAACCCCATCTTATTACACCGCATCCAGCAGAATGAATATCCTAGCACAAGCCGATCCTCTTCAAAGTGCCACATATCTTAGGACTTTGCCTTCCATCCGTGAACGTTGCAGCCGTGTTCACTTGCTGGGACAACAAGGTCGTCTGGAGTATTTCGACTATGACGCCGATAAAGAAAGCGATGTGGTTAAATTCTGTTTAAAGATAATTGAAGTGGGTTCAATATCTTTCTTTCGTGTTAATTATGCCATCTCTAAGTCCAGATTAAGCGTGATTATAGTGACCTTCAAGCTGTAAGTGACATTCCGACATACGTGGTACTACTGAGTGCCAGTGCTTAGTTGATTCGACTTCTTGACAGATACCACCTCATGGTCGGTGGAGACATTTCGATATTGGACGCTCACGGATAGAGCCGCTAGTCGCTGAATGGTCTCAGAGCAATTCCGAAGTCGAAGTTTGTAAACGACTTATAGATCTCTTCCTAGTGTCGGTATTATTGGACGCAGGCGCTGGTAATGCCTGGCGTTATCACGAAGTAGGAAGTGGAGAGCAATATTCCAGATCTGAAGGATTGGCAATTGCAAGTCTCGATATGTTCAAAGGTGGCACATTTTCTTCAATTAATGGACAGCCTTATCGGGTTGACGGTATGCACAATTTCTTTGAATCTTAAATATCTTCGAACGCACTGACTCCTTTCCTTCTATTTATCTGTAAAAAGCGGCAGGGCTAGAGCATCTGACTTCAGAAACTGTGGCATCTGCAATGCAAGTCAGCGATGCCAATCCTATGACAGGTATCGACGGACGTACTAGCCTCATCGCCAATTTATCCAAGGCTTTGAAGTCAAACACTGAATTCTTTGGAGCGGAAGGCCGTCCCGGAAATATGATAGGTTAGTACACAATTTCTCAAGAGTAGTATTCTTTTGGCGATTCTAAGAGTACTCCCAAGATTTCCTTAATTCTCAGTCCCTGACGGTAGGATCGTCCGATTTTCGTCGGCGTGTCCACATTTCGGCCCTATGGTCCGTTCTAATTGACGGTCTTGCTCCTATCTGGCCAAAATCTCGTATAGAACTTGCAGGTATCTCCTTGGGAGACGTGTGGCCATGCCCTGCCTTGGAGAAATCGAACAAGCACCCTGTCGACCCTAAAGCGGACAGCCTGGTACCTTTCCATAAGTTGTCCCAGTGGCTCACCTATAGCCTCATTGAACCGATTGAGAAAATACTCAAGTGGAAAGTGGAAGGAATTGAAGACCTGACCGGTCTTCCGGAATACCGTAATGGAGGCCTCCTGGTTGACTTAGGCGTCCTGTCCATTCGGCCCGGTACCTTGGATTCTGGGTTCTATCCAGATCCATCCTCACCTATTCCTCGACTTCCCCCTTCTCATCCGGCTATTATCGAATGGAGGGCCATGACAGTTATTGAACTGTAAGCCAACTCATCCCCATAAATTTTCATGCGCTCCAGCTCTGATTCATTTAATTATAGCGATCGCATTGCTGATCTGATCCGCAAAGCTTTGAATCTGCCCAATTTGAACCTTGCTCAAGTCTTGGAGAGTGCTACTTGGAAAGGGGGACGTGAAATTGCGAAGGAGAAACGACCAGAAACAGGAGGTCCTCCCATTGACATCGAATCGGACGGAACGGTTTTCTAGTGCATTATCATTTTACGACAACGGAACCAATTACATAAATAATTATATTACATATACCATATACTTCTAACGTCTTTGAAAGAGTCCCTGATAACTATAACTTTTTTCGCACCTGCGGCGCAGGTCATCGGCGTGCTCTCTTGAGTTCCCTGCCTAGCCGGACGGCTAGAACACAAGCCACTGCAGCACTGAGACCACCAATTCTACGGTACAATTTAAAGTTTTAGCTTTGTCGGGCCAGATGACCTAGAACACGTACCGAAATATGACTGCAACAGAGTCGACATTCCTCATGGTTACCTCCCCTTCGGCGCGAGGTTGGAGTCCATCCGCCATCGCATTCGCAACCGTACCATTGGCAGACACACCCGGGACGCCTCCCGGAAGGGCAGGATGATGACCATCTGAATCTAGAACCGACCTGGCTGGATCCATAATCGCGAATATGATGGATGATAACCCCGTGATAATAAATTGGGGTATGACGATGAACACGTTGTGAATACCCTACAGAGATGTCACAGAAGTTTAATGAGTTACGGGAAAGTGAGAGAAGGTTCAACCAGATTAGAATGCAACATCTGACGCTTTCAGGTAAAAAGCGCTGAACGATGATCCACGTGAGGAAGGCACACTTCCACTTCCCCGATATGTCGAAATGTTTAAAAGCGTACTCACGAGAATAATACCCGCCATGTCTTCTATACTTCTTTCCCCTGCACCTCCGGCATGTCTAGTACCTGTGCCAACTTCGTCATCTCCATGATCTTGGTTTATGTCGCTCATACTCTGCTGCGCAGCAGAATTTAATCCCAACGCTGCCGAAGGTGGATCTAGTTCTTTGCTTGTCCGACTCTCGTTATCGGATTCTGCAAAGTGCACGTGCTTGCTACTCCCATTAGAACGACGGGGGGGGTCGATATCGTCTTCCTTGTACTCGAATACAACATTTGACCCTTCATCTTCGTTCCCAAGCGGTTCTTCTCCGGAGGGTCGATTTGTTCGCCTATCACGCAAAGGAATAGCTTCCTCAACATCGCTAACATCGTCTCGGTCACTAAGGGCGTAATGATGAGCGCCAGAAGACGAGTGAATTTCTTCGGCGATCTAGAGCATTATAAGTCAACACAATCCATGCACAGGAAGTTCAAAATCTTACTAGCGCGAATGGAGCCCATGTAGTAATAGCCCAGCAGAATCCGGCAACGGTTAATATGAGGGTGGCACCTATGACGGAGTCTATAAAGCTTTTTTTTTACACGGGTCAGAAGTGCTGTCAAAAGCTAATGCGGCGTGAATACATAACTTACAAAGTACTGAGCATGCAGACGGAGAAAAGTCCATGGGATATAGCCCACAACATAGCAAGGTCAATGGTCGGACGTCCTTTCCACAGACGGTATAATTTTCTTTTCAAAGTGCCCTTTTCAGATTGGAAGCCTTCCTCATACGCAGCACCACTCCTTGTCCCAGTGACGAAGAAAGGACCAATAACGCTGATAATGAGACTGGCCAAAGCATTGCAAAGTAAAGCACGTGAGCCGAGACGCGTTGCCTCAGCTTCCATGGCCATTGCGTCTTCATCGGTTTCAGGAATAGGTGAATTTCTGGTTTAAGCGTCAGGAGAAGCACCATGTGGAAACGATTATTGGCAGAAACCTTTCGTAAATCCCACCGACATATAGTGTCGTCCAGAATAAAACAGGAAACCAACCTATCCAAGCACTGCGAAATATTGGTTCAAGATATGGAATGAGTTAGTATATGAACTTACAATAATTGGATGTAGCACTGTTCCAAACCTTCGTCAGTCGTTTAATAGGACTTTACGAAAGGAAAACTCACTATTTGTTTGATATTCTTGGGAAGTTTGAAAAAGCTTGCCCAGATATCCTTTACAATACCAAACACACTCAATTTTGGTAGTGAACTACAACAAAGTAAGTTCATCGCTTGTCTTTTAAAATCTATTATACCTGTCGTTTGATTTGCGTAAAACTCGTTCTTTCACGTTGAATATTGTTATAAAGTGGGTGCCAAGCAGAAGCAACGAGCTAACGACACATAGAATTTTGATTTGACTATTGCCAAGGAAGGGAAATATTCCGGTTAGATCAATATTTCCTCTAATGACATAAATATTAGATTAAGAGACATATTCATACTATAAGTGCTTAAGACTCACACGAAGAACCCAAATACGCTACCAACGCCAAACATCCTGCCGGCCCAGGCGTTTCCGCGTTCTTGCTCCGAGATGGGGAGAATATCAACCAACAATGCACGATCCATGGCCTGCACTGAAAATTTATATATTTAACTCGTCGATATAAAGAAACTAAAAACAGATAATTACCTGCGTTTATAGAGAAATCAATAAGGTAAATTGATAAGACGGCAAGCGCGACTGTCAAGGCATGATTCTATACCGGACACAAGTTGAGTATATCCGCCGTGGATTTCGAAATAAAAAAGAAGTGATAAACTATGGTACGTACAGCTGCACTACCGGATGTCGTAATGATACCGGAGAAAGCACGAGTAAACCCAAAAAGGTACATGGCAGCGAAACTTGTCAGAATTCCCATAAAGATATACGGGCGACGACGCCCAAAACGTGAATGTGAGCGGTCAGATAGTCCACCTACATTGTATTATTGGTTATAAAGAATAAATCAAAATCAAAACGATGGCTTACCAACAAGAGGCTGTACTATCAATCCCGACAGAGGTCCGGCAAGAAAGACAATTGACATGAAACTCCTCGATAAACCCATAGAGATTAAATATGGAGAAGCTAAAAAAGGTTTAGATATATTCTATATATGTATTGCAATTCAACATACCATAACTCATTTCCACCGACCAAATAATTTGTAACCCCATCATGCCCACTGTTAGAAGGGGCATACGTAGCCATCTTGGTCCAAGCACTTTCGATTCCCCTGACCATTGCATATTACGCAAGGCTTCCTCATCTCCTCCAATGGGTAGGGCAGAAAATCCAGTCATCGCCGATGTCTCAGTGTAACCGCGGTCGTCGTTGACGTAGTCTGGCAATTCAGCGTAATAAGAGAACTGGTATTAGCGTCCGAAGACGAAGTGGACGAGCTAGTCCTCAGGACGCGCCGTATTATTCTGTATTTGTAGACGGAAGAGGAAGAAAGAACTTAGAGGAAGAGATGGTAAGTCTCGAGGTGATGATGAACAGAGTGATCGCGGGAGGATTATGTAAAGCATGGGACTTGGGGGTGGCTGTGCCGCAGAGTGTTGTCCGCGGCCACGTATTAGTAAAGCCGTAGTAAATCCAATGGAGTACTCCATATAAGCAATAGAGAGCTGGTATATTATCGATTTATGTCGATACATGGTATGTGCTTGCTGTGTTTGTGCATCCGGCCTGCTTACTTATACCAGATCTGTCACTATGGCACTAGCAAGACTCAAGAGACGATGTCACAATGTCAAATAACGTCAAATAACTCCTACTTCGTTCTTGTTCCTCTACCTTTGATATCATTGGACAAACAGACCAACCACGCAGACCGCACCGTCATTTGACTCCCGTCAAACTCCCGTGCGGAAATCGGCATCCCGACGATCCCGTATCCATTTCAAACTTGGTATATAGGAACGTATTGGCGAATATGTTGAGCTTATATTTCCTCGAGATTATTTGACGTTTCGAGCTTCCGGAGTGCTCCATACTTCCTTACTATGATCTCTTGACCCCCTTCACGCTGGCTGCTTTTTTTACGAGTCAGCATTCTATGCTCATTTGGCTTGATCAGGATATGCCTTCGACTCTACTAGACATCTGGCTGCGCGCTGTTGGCTTCTATTTCGGGTCTGCCAGTGATTTGCAAATGCTACCAACAAGTAGCAACCAGAGAATACTTGGTGCAGCTTGTGAAAGGAATCAATACTACTACACCCCAAAAGTGTCTTCAAATGTTCTGCTGACTAGGGATTATTCATGTATTTTGACTGTGGTGGCCCACCGGGTGAGGCTGGTGAGCGCGGAGTTGGAGCGTTCCCCTAAACGGGAAGTCACCGACACTGTATATTTTCTCGATCTCGCAAATACACGGTGCTCCGTGCCCTTGGTCAGTCCACTTTCTCTGCCAAATTTGATTCCATTCAGCTCACCAAATATTTTCTCTTGCCCAGCTTTGAACATGAGTGGCAGGTTGGATCCGTTGTCAGTCATGGTATCGGTTCCAACTTCCTAGCAATTGAATACAGTTTTATTTTATTTTAGCATGTTGTTATAATAATGAACAGTGTGGATTTTATGGGATAGATCTAGAGTCTCAACTTGTACTTACTTTCCACATAAGTGAAAAAGTTGGGAGATGTAATTTTTATTTGTTACCTACCCCACCATTCCATCTCCAGGCTTCTTGTAAGACCGGACCGGAAAATATTTGAATGGGAAATTCATAGTTTAAGGTACCCCTTGGCTATTTCTCAAGTGGTGAGGAATGGGTAGATCCTGGCCTGGCCCCAACTTCGGGAAATACAAAATCTGAAGAGGAGGGAATCAATCTTCTACTTTTGAAAGCCAGTACAGGACTCTTGCTGCCTCTCCTCTTTCTCAAAGACTAATAACCAAGTATGCGCCCTCGTAGGAGAAAGGAATCCTACATCCTAAAAGTATATGACCCGGTCGGGCTCAAAGATTAATCGGCAAGTATAAGAGGACGGCAGTAATCCCTAATGTCAGTCCAACATGATATTAGCGACCTTCTTCCAACATTTGAGTGATCTGAAATCTACTAAGTGTCATCAGCTCTGGCTTTCTGAAGATTGTACCTACAGATTGCAGCAAAAATAAGAGATTTAAATTAGGCCCTACTTGCTTCGAAAGTCTCTGATAACGATAACAGCTTGAAATATCAATGAAACATATGATGCTGACGACAAACTTCCGAATATGGGGAAGCGAATTTCCCTGTATTTTCTGTCTCGTCCAGTTACTAACATCGAAGTTCAGGTAGTCATAAATATAAAACAACTTAGTATGTCGTAAGAGATCTCTTATTACCACAATTTACCTCCCCAATTATGGTTATGGAAGAGATGATTCAAAAATCAAGAGCGAAAAGCTCCAAAACTTGCAATTTCTACATTCCTCGGGTTATACCAAGTTATTGGTCTTCAGGCCGATGTGTTTATCAAGATGATATTAGCCAGAAAAAAACATACATTTCTTATTCAATCTCCCATGATTTTTATGAGACAGACTCTGAGCAAATATCTCCTTACCGTGTTTGCCATTACCGATCTTGACGAAGAGCCGCTCCGATCTTACAGTTGGACAAGCATTGGTGATCCCGATGTCATGAATTAGGAGCTTTGTGTCTGATCGAAAACCGGGATTACAAGCTGTCCCGAGAACATGATGCTTTGCATTTTTTGTGGCGAACGGTTATTCATTGTACTGAGGCTCGGACGGCGGCGGTTAATACATATCGGCGCTGAATTAATACTATCCTCTACATTCGACGAAGACACGAATGGCCGTCAATAAATCTAAAGTCTCCCATTGCCTGATATTAACCTTTGTATCTCTCACATCACGCGTATATACTGTACTATAACTGCGAGTCACTCAAAGGATCCCCGACTTTCAAGAGCTCTCAGAATTCTAGTGACGAATAGAACCTTCGAGTCTCCTTCAAGTTGCTCCGTTTCCTTCTCTTTCTTTTACTAAGAGTAGCAGTTGATACAAAGCATGCAACCGGGAGCCGACATTGCTACAACTTAAAGTAAGTTCTATAACCTGCAACTTAGTAAATTCATCCTAGTCGACAGCCTATGCTAACAAGTGAGAGAGCGAGCATTACTTAACACCCGGTTCCGTGTTGAGAATCTGCAGACTTTGGCTAAGTTAATTATAGCGCCATTCAAAGCCTTTGTTTGTTCAAGTATCCTTCGTCGAGATCACGCGTGATCACTGGCATCCTCTTTGAGTTCAATTTTATATTGAGCTCATACCATGCCGAGGCTACTGGAGGCCGAGAGGA
Organism: Sphaerobolus stellatus SS14; assembly: GCA_000827215.1. Lineage (NCBI taxonomy): Eukaryota > Fungi > Basidiomycota > Agaricomycetes > Geastrales > Sphaerobolaceae > Sphaerobolus > Sphaerobolus stellatus. Next base: position 355,617 of record KN837172.1, read on the forward strand.
CACAATACCAAGATAACAATCATTATCAAAGATGGAGGAATAGACTAAAGGAATATTTGAGGTGGGGGGTGGACTAGTGGAGTAATGCAAAAATGAATAGAAAAAATACTTCCTGCTATTTGAGCATACATGGCCTTCGGATGCGGGAAGGTAAATAAGTAGAGACAAATGATACAAAGAGTGCAAAGCTCTTAGCTAATTATTTTCTTTTGTAGTAGTGCGGGAAGCGGTGACCGTGTTACTCAGCGACCCGTACTCGTTGCACCGTAGCGATACTTGTTGTTCGTTTCCGTCGCTTTAATTCCATAAAAGAAGTCAAAAAGGATAATAAGGCGAGTATGTCAGCAAGACCGACCTTTAATGCCTAGAATGAACGTCTTATCCACACACTTCCCTGCATCGTCGAATTGATCACATTAATTCGGTGCGGAGAACAACATTCCCAGCTGGCTCGTTGCAAAGAATTCATAGCTATCTTCGACTGGGATAACCTGCAAAGACGTTCAGATCATCTAAACTATGCGATATCATTATTGGCTCCTCTAAATGCAGATAGGTTGGCTGATGAAGATTTCACATGCCTTTGTGCAGTGCTACTGGATCTTATATTTCTAGTTGAACATTCCTGGGGGGTTATCTCTATACCTTAAACGAAAAGATCAGTTACCAAAAAGAAAAAGAAGGCTGGCCCTCAAATCTCTCGAGATTTTACCGAGAGTAAAATACGCCATGTAACAATAACGAAAGAACCCACCTTCCAACAACCTATCTATGACTGAGTCCAAATCCTTCGCCATCATTTTGTACCTTGCAATTTCTTTTAGAAAGACTAGTCGTAAACGGGAGAGCACATTTGTATAACTTCAAGGATCCGAGATAGCGGTGTGTAAATAAGTTTGCAGCTACGAGCGCCGTTTTTGAGTTTTGAGCCTAGAATGATAGCCAATTCCACTGAAAGACAGGAGAGCTTCTGTAAAGTTTAAAGACTTATCGGAACAAGTTGATATTCCGAATGTTTGAGGCTGTTGTACGGAATCGAATAATGCGGGCGAGACTCGGCAGCTAGTAGATATACTAGAATAAGCTCTATAAACAGAATGATTATATATATTCATGGAAAAGGCAAGGTTACGCACCGTATTTTCCCGTTTCAGTACACCAATAGCCTAGTTATGAAGTAGTATGATCTGGTCGGATCAGCAATGGTACAGGTTCCGTTCTTGAGACAATAAGTAGATAGGATGCTGAAATAAGAAACCTGTAAAGTCTGAGCTATGTCAACTGAGGAAATACTACTGTAGCTAGGACACGTTGGTTCCTAGTTGGGATGTCCTAGCGTGTCCTTGCTACAATTGGCTCACCGAAGTTGGAACTCGGAGGACTGAGATATGAGATTCTAGATCTTCGCTAGAATCTCACTATCATATGATGAGCATACCAACGAGCCATATTCGAAAGCTGAACGTTGGAGTGTCGAAAAGAGATGCACGACGAGCAGTTGACTCACCAGCAGTGTCACGCTTGGCAGTCACACAAGCTGAACTTGGACTGAACAGATATTCGCTGCCGGCACTATCGACTTGCTATAAGTCTGTTAAAGTCGTCTGAAATTTTGTTATATATAAAGTTGAAAAAAATATTATCAAAATACTGGACGGATAACGTAGCTTATCACTCTCCTATGAATATTTTTCGATTTTCTACTACGGATTCAATCCGGCGATTTCACATGTATCAGGCAAACGGGTATGTGGGTGTATGTGGACGCGCTTCAGTTGCGCGCGTTGCTGACCATGGCCACCCCAGCTACAGCTCGGTATCTCTCTCGAGCAGCAACAGCCTTCTCGCAACGACAAGGTCACAAACTTGTACCTTTATTGACACCTGATCTCAAGAATCCAGAGATAGAACAGATCGTCCAAGAACTAGCACCGGTGTGCCCGACCGTCACCTGGCAGTATGACCGACGTTTTTACTCACCCGCCATAGGAAAATATCAACATTCGAAAAGTGGTCTTACGAATATTGTCGGAAGATGATCAATCTAGGCTTGCCGATCTTATGGGGACGGTTCTGCGGTATATTCGTGATACAGCGATGGTGGAGGAAGGTGGGCAAATAGAGCTCCTGAAATCTCTGCGTATGTCCAAGATCTACGAGTACGTGATTCTATGAGAAAGACCTCTATATTTTTAACCAATAACTGCAGATCCGCGTCGAAGCTGTATGGGGCTCCTGACCGGGATACAGGTTGGTTCAATCCATGCATTCAGCAGCTTACGTTCCGTTTACTCGAAGAGTCCATTAAGGTCTGTCTGTCTTTTCTGTTCTTGGCTATGTTTTTGTTTAGTGTTGATCTTAATACAGGCGGACGATACTCGAGAAGATAATAGTAGGGATCGTTTCGTAGCGAGTATAACAACGGCATCGAATGGTCCACTGAAGACGGCTGCATCGGATACAAGGTATGCTGATTAATTAAGTCTCTAAGGATGTCTGTTAATGGTCCTAGGTCCTTAAATGCTTTGCATACCATCACGCCACGTCCGCGAGATATAGTGTTCTGGTTGGCTAATCTCCTGCTTCGATGCTCATTCGAGGCATGGCGCATTTGTTTGTATGTCGTTAGGTGCTTACTAAAAGAGAAGTTATCTCTAGCTTCGTGATACTCTGGCTTCAGCGGAGCCTATCCTTACATATCTTAGTCCACAAATGGACAAATTACCCATGTACAGCCGTGCTGAGCAAGTGACGTTCCACTATTATGCTGGCTCGGTCTTTCTTATTAAAGAGGAATTGCGACCGGTAAATCTGCTTCCTTATACCGTATGTGGTTCGTGTCTTTAACCTGCACATCTAGGCTCGTGATCATCTCAAACTTGCTTTCGACCTGTGTACTAACAAATGCTTCAACAACAAGCGGTAAGAAAACCGAAGCTCCTGGCCTACGTTATATTGACGCGATCGATTTGACAGCCTTATCTTTATTAATTTAGTCACTGTATCAATCTTATTGGGCATATTTCCACGTCTCGAAGTCTTGAATATGTTCGGTCTAACAAATCAGTTCCTGCCTCTTATCAATGCCATCAAGCTAGGAGATCGTTCCGCCTTCAGATACCATCTCGATACGAATATGGAATGGTTTCGTCACCGATTCATTTACCTGATACTCCGGTCAAAAGGCGAAATCCTTGTTCTTCGCAGTCTATTCCGTCGAGCGTGAGCATCTCTAGCATATACCCACTCCCTTATTAAAAACGTCTTTCGTAGGGTCTTAATATCTAATATACTATGGCCAGACAACTCTAGGAAGACAGTTCGACTGGAACATCTCTTAGTGGCTGTACGGTTCTCTTTCCGATATTCCGCGATGGGCGATATGGACTTATCAACGTGGGACTTGCTGGATATAGAGGCTCTATGTGCAAGTCTTATTGATCAGGTATGAAGCAGCAAGCCCTTTACTGTTTGAGATTTGACTGAAGGACATCTCCAGGGCTATATCCAAGGGTACCTTCTCCATTCTGGCTCGCGGTTGGTCGTTTCGAAAAGTAACACCTTCGGGTTTCCTCTGGTATCTTCCGTCGTGGTTCGGAACGACGATTAATGACATTCAGTTTTCCATCGTGCATGTTGTATTATCTCTTTTTATCTGTATCCATAACTATCGTTTTGATTTTATAACATATCTACCTGTTGAATATTTGCGGCATCGAAGCGGTCATCTTCTCTCAAACCCTCCAACTAAATCACGTCGAAGTATGACTTCTATATTTATCTGGTATGTCTTATCCTTGATACTGAAGCGTTTATTGATCATAAGTAGCATATAATCCCAAATGGTCAATTTGAAGTTCTAATTCCTCCGAAGACATTACATCGACTTCCATATATGTAAGTTCAATATATAAGTCCATGATTCATATCCATCTCCTTATTTATTTTACTCGCTTTCTCCATAGGATTGTCCATGAGGTTTGACTCCAACGGTGACCATTTGACATAGTTGGATTGGAAATCTGATGATGTTCTTCCGATGCCGCGATGAAACGGTTCGGATTTCCAAGCACCAGTTCACGTACAGCCTCAACAATCTTCTGGTTGAATTCCTGGGCTTCTTTTGCATCACCATGATCTTTTGGTAGCTGATTGAACAAGCCCTTTACAGACTCCGTGACTTTGACAATCGGTTCGATAGGTATTCCAGCATAATGCAATTCAAACAGGTAGAGGAACGATTGCTCAAGGGCTGGCAGTATTGCAGCAATTTTGTGAGATTTCCTCATGCACCACATAAGTAGTCTGGAACTCACCTGTACTATTCTCTCTCAAGTACAATCCCTTCAACCAGATTGACCAATGATTATTGACCATGTTTTTATTTTTAAAGCCCCTCCTTCTTTTGCAAACGGACAAATTATAGCAAAATACCTCGTTATCCTCTTTGATCTCTATCTGCGGCCTCGCCACGAATCGTCCCCATTTTGAATGGTAGCGACCAAGAGCATTACAAAATTCGTCGAATAATTTGCGTTCCGAATTGTCCATGCCTCTAGAAATGCAGGAGTATGGTAGATCGGTATAATGTCGCCACCTTTGTGTAATGGCCGGGGAGACGTGAACTTGAGCAACATGTAGGGAGAACGCATTTTATTATTATCACAAACTGACTTGAGTCTCCCCTGTGAATCTCTACTAAAGCTGTGTTCTGTTATTGGGCATCAGATCCAAAGCTGCAGCGCCGCTGAGCCCGTATCCAGCGTATCCCCGAAGTCCGCCAAGCTTGCCTTCAAGGTGTCCAGTATATTTCATAATTAGAACGTCCTTACGCGAGTTTTGTTGACAATACAATAGGTTCCGTATGCGAGTAAGTACTGTTGACAACGTCAATATTTTCGGCTTTATATTAAATAATATCGATAGTGGGACGAAGGGATTACCGCAGGCGCCGTCATCCATTCTGACCAATTTAAAGAAAACGGGCTTCAAAGTTCAGACCGGTGACGGTCACTTTCCGCAGCAAGCCCGCGTCCCAGATCCAGACATGAGCGAACATCTTGGATATTAGCTCACAATACAATGCACAGGTCGTGTGAGGGCTTATTGTGATTCTCCTTTTTATTTCCAAAGACTCAGGCGTGTCGTGACTCTGGAGTCCGTATTATGCATGAAGTAGTTTTTCGATTAGTGCACCTTGCCATTTTTTTTTTCCGGAGAAGTTCCTTAGTATTTTTGGCGTACGCATTCTAATCACCTACTGAAAAGGCTATTAAGAAGGCTGAGGCAAACGGCGAGGAAGAGAGTGGTTTGAAGTAGAAGTATATTCCAAACTACAATCCATAATTCAAGGATGGGGCCATATATTCAACTGTACATATTTTATTAGATGAAGAGTCTTTTTATTTGTTTAGAAAATTCAACGATTCCTTTTCAAGCTTGAGATCAACAAATACATGATTCATCCAGCGTGAGATGATAGAAGCTTCACTGTCACCGGGACCTTCCTTTTCTGGAAGGTGGGCTTTCTGACCGTCATCGCCACATCATTGCAACATTTACTACGTAAAGTTTTTGTACATTTTAGATGGCAAAGCTGACTATGAGCGTCTTTCGGTTACCGCTATAATGGTGAGTATGCTATTGTCTACGTTAACATTAATCGGGTAACAGCGAAGTTGATCGATGTTTGGTAGGTTAACTTGCATGATGGTGTGATGTTTGGCAATGGCAACTTCGTCTGCGATTGCTATACCCGAATTACACAGATCCTTATTCCGCCTGAAGTTCCAGCACTGTACTCAGATCTCCCAAGAAGAGTTGTAGGTGTCCAGCTTCAGCCAAACCATTTCCAGCTCCCCGGACGATGTCAACTTGACGGCACTGAGAGGCCAACTTCATACCATAAAACTTCAGGTTGACGCAGGAAACTCTGCAGTCGAAAGTATTGTGCGCTCAAATGAAACCCCTTTGATAATTCGATCCTTTTCCTATTTGATTTCTGTCTAAAAGAAAACTTACCCATCACCGATGCTTCTCCTCTCGGACCCATCCTTTCAAGAGTGCACTGTTCACGGTATCCAATTCTGAAGCTATCGGAGGCAAGTGTCACTTTATTCGAACATTCTCACGCATCCATATGTCCTAGTATTGGGGATATTTAGCTAACAAATTTAACCAGTAGCTACTTCATACGGAGACCAAAGCTTGAGTGACTTCATCCAAGCTTTGAAATTTTAAACATATATGAAATGCCCAAGGTGGATAGCAAATTTTCAAGTTTCTGCTTTGCCTCCTCACCATCAAGTTGTTTTCCTCTGACAGGATCTATGTTTCTCTACCTGCCAGTGAGTCACTTGCATTTCGAAACATCCGTGACTCAGGTTACTCGAATAGGATAGGAGGCATTGATAATTATTTTCCAAAGCGTTAGATCACTTGGACGAGTGCCATCATCACGGTCCTCAGCTTGGATCCGAAGGCGGATCTTACTGGTAACCATGATAATCGTCATATAATCTCAAGGTATATATCACTAGTTGAACGAAACCAGGCAATTACCTTTCTCTCGCAATTCGGATTGCATATAGCAGCTAGATGCGAGTAATTGGAGCAATGCACAAGATGTATGTACTTTCTTAGGGTTCATATACTTGTTCTTCTGATTACTTATCCCACCTGGACCTACCACGAGCTTGAAGGATAGGCACGATTCTGTTCCGACCTTCCAATGCAATATTGGACCGGCAAGATAAAGAGAGATCGAACTAGGGCACCATCTGGGCACCAATTTCTCCCAGAAAAAATGAAACTAAAAAAAAGTCAATTACTGAGCTTTCTTGGTCGTCACCACTAGGAATTGGTTTTTTGGGGGCAATAGGGTCTATTCGCACCCGGATTATCTACTCGGCTAGCCGTTCCACACCCAATCAGAGGTAGATATTCTATAGATAATCTCTCTGCGAATAGACCCTAAGTTACCTCTCTATATGAAGTTCACAATTTCAATTTTGGAACCTGCTCGTTACGCAACGGCGTTAGGCCTGTCTACCAGAATTATGCTGGTCATGTGGTCATCATTCGTTTATAACCATCAAAGAAGCACCTCAGGTGGAGTTCGACTATATATATATTAGGTCCGCTATTGGCTATACGCGTATGTTCGTTGCTTCTTTGAAATAGAAGAACTTCTAATTTATTGGCAGCTTTCTGTCCACCCGATTGGGATAACAATAAATAACCGAGAAGTCCTAACTCGGGAAGACGAGGGAGACGCATTTTGGGTCAGGAAGCATATAAGCCACAACGTCGCCGTGCTATAAAGCTCACTGGACTATAAGGCACGGGCCTATGTACTAGTATGTCCGTGCTTCCCTAAAGCCTAGCGAGGCAGCTCCTTCAAGAAGGCTAAGCTCTAGACTACTTACAATGGAAATGCTCAGGCTGGCGATTCAGTTGAAAGGCAAAAATGACATTTAAATCTTTTACGGACTCTGGAGCGGTACCAAATGGAAATACAACAACTCTAATGTGCCACGGAAAACGTCCCTCGTGTCAAGATATGCCAGTTTATTGCATTAATCATCTTTTCGAAGATAAATTGAAAATCCACAGGCTTCCCTTCCCACATCGAGCGTTGACTTCGTGGAATCTGGATCACTATCAATAGAAACCAACTGGATGCTGTGACGAAGCATGGAAGTCCGTCATTGGGTATTCCGACTTTCCCCACCATCTAACCAATTGTACAGGTCGACTTCGACTTCGTCAGTGTTTCTTACCGGGTCCCTTGCTCACTGAATCACATATTGTTGACACGAACGTGAGCAAGCGATGTGCAAATGATATTATTCAGCCGCTCCAGGCGCCTCGAGGCTGCTCCGAGTCCGAGTCCGTCAATAGACTTGCAGGTAATCTGTGTCCACAAAAGCTCGCAAAACGCTTGGCCGCCGTTCGTTGCCCTAGGCAGGGCACCTTTCTATATTAATGAGACTTCCGAGGCTTCTGATCGAATTGTTTTGACACCTCACTTCTCCTGAAGGTTCAGATGATCTTCGTGCTGCTTATGGCCTTATCTCAGTGCCGCCTTCTTATGGAATGATGCAGCTTCTGGTTTCTGATAGCTATTCTCTGAAACAGGGGCAGGCTAGGGGAAGTGGAGCATGTGGCGTATGGATTTGACCAAGTTTGGATTCAGTGGATCGAGGTGAGCCAGGGTGAGTTATACGCCCTGGACACAGCGGGGAAATAGTTGTCAGTGTACGAACACTGAGTGAGTACTCTGCACAGGAACCTTTCCTGAGCGATCATAATTACTTTTGTCCTGTAATCATCACCATTGGGATCTTTAATAATAAATTAGGATAGTGAACAATAACATCTTCAAAACAAGATTCAGATAGAATAAAGCTTGGGGTTAGGACTGGCACCACAGAAAGATATGACGAATTGTTTCATGACATTTAATCCAAATCAATGCGCTAAAAATGAACTGACCTGTCAGTAAAAGGACTATCCTTTGTTGCTCTTTCGAGGTATGACATCAAGTTTTAGGTTACTTCAAAGCGCTGCTGATATACTCAGGCCCAAATGCTTGTTTCCAAATATATCAAAGATAATGAAAGAAGAATGAATGTTCAATAAACGAATTTCAGGGAGGCCTTACGACACCGCGAGCCGAAGGTCTCAAACGACGTTGCTCATGATCAGCCACGGCGGGTGCGTTATTTCCAATCTGTCGCCAGGTGAATGTACCTTTTGATATAAAGTTCAATAAAGCAAGAAAATTAAAGAAAACCAGTAACGGGGGGTTACGGGAAAAGTGGCTGGCTGAGGTATAGGCTTCGAGAAGTCCGCCAGTCCGTACGAAGCTAAGATGTTTGTTTTTCAGCGAGTGATGTACGAACTTCATCGTAAGAGAACCAACCGTGCATAGATAACTTCTATAGTGAAGACTTTCTATTGATTTGATCTCCAGTTTTCCTACGGATTTTTCTATCGCATACGTAGTGCCGAAACACATCAATCGGAAAGATAGGAACCAGAGTAACTTACCAACTATAAGAAACCTTAAAAGTCCTCAGGAAATATGCGAAACGAATCACATTGAGCTTTCGAAAGCCATTTGTCAATAACTGTCCAATTCCTGAGAATGTCACAAGCCAAGGGTAGGATGGCGTTAGAGTGATCTATAGAGGCGTCCAGGCGACTTTCCCTTGGTGAGAGCCTATATTGGGAAGAATGGGCACATGAATGATGAGTAGAACCAATGATAGGCTTCGGAAGAGAGCTGATCAAGATGTATTTGGCCTGGATGATATGGATCGTACTAGGTTAGCGAGAGCCTATTTCTCTAAGTATGCTGGGGTGAAGATTGACTTCGACAAGATTTTCACCCGAGCTTCTTCGAGATCTATTTGTCTATATTCTTGAATATATCCCTGTTAAATCTCCATCGGCCTAATTTCGCATTAGGGCGTAAATAACCCCAAGATACGAGGTGGACATGAGGCGGACTTCTTTCTTTCGCGGCCATTTCGGTCCACAGATGCCTTCAATCAAAAATCTCCACACCAGATAAACAGGCGAATTCCGAGGTCTGGCATATCAACAGAATTTGAGACCCCTCCAGCTCGAGAGATCCGGGTTTCATGCGGCGAAAACCAATAGAGCACATTGGAATTTGAGAGAAGAAAGCATTCCATGCACTCCTCCTTCCTCAGCGTAGGTTTTCATCGGCATTCGGAATGAGCGGGGTGGTGTTCCCCCGCGTATTGTCCGTCGTTCCTTCTGGATTAGATGTCAAGTCTTTTAGATTTGATCGGCTCTGTTCTTGGGTGTTCCTTGCTACTCTTCTGGCTGGCTGGTAGCATGTTGATGATGTCGGTTATGTCCTAGCCTCGGCGGGAGTCTAATTTCACTAGTGTCAGAACGCATGCTGACAGAGATGAGTAAGTATCTGTAAGTATACATGTATAAGAATATAACTTTATTTTGGGAGTGTTCCAAAGTCGGAAAAGTCTTACATACTCCAAATTACGTTCGAAATGGAGACAATGATTACCTCGCGAAGAGGAGGATCAGTCAAAATTTCAATAGAAATGCCACAGGGATTTGCAAGAATCTTTCCGCTCCAGATCCGATTCCATTGGCTTGAAAGGTATTATTTCGGGTAAGTATCATCGCGCAAGTACTAGCTCAAAACCCGAGGAATGGCCAGGTGGTCAGACTTGAGCTTGTGATCGAGATATAATACGACGAACATAAAAATAGGTATTTCGAGAGCCTCGTGCTGCGCGAAGCTCATATTCTAACATATTACAGTCAGAAAACGCAGCATCCATGATAAATATATCAAA
>KN837172.1:404400-417531 GCA_000827215.1 Sphaerobolus stellatus SS14
TGGAAATTGAATTGGCGATTCACGCTGTTTCGCAGCATGCGCCGACTGTGCAACGGAGAAAGTTCTGTTTCGCGCGTTATTATGCTGTTCTTCTAAGGAAATTCCAGACTTACGGAGCAGGAGGCCCGGGAAGAACAACTATTTCATCGGCATCATCAGCTTCTTCATCTGAAGAAACGATAACTTTACGCCCTTTGTTCTGAATCACTTTCGCTGCTCGGGTGGACGACGTGGAAGTAGATGACGAACTAGCTGAAGATTCGCTGGAAACAGACTATATACGTGTCAATGGATATCGTATTTCCAAGTATAATGAAACGCACGATCACACTGTGAGGTTTATTCATGGGGTTCCGCGGTTGGAGTGGTTGGAGAGCATCCTGCATAAGAGTTGCGCGACTACATGATTGTCAGACTTATTATGCGTACGAACATATCTCAAATAACTTACATGCGTTCCATTGTTTCACTTGAAGGGAAAGAAAGAGAGACAAGAACGCGGTGTTTCAAGTTCGAAGCTACTTGTAAGGCGCGGTGGATTAATTAATTGTTTCGCAGCACGTGACATGCCACGTGATTTCAAAGTGGCTCCTTGCCATATAAAGTAACACTATTTATAGATCGACCCATTCTGGAAAAGATAAGGCGTAAGACAGTCTTACGTAACTACTATGTCAGCGATCCACAGCGAGCCTTAGCGCCGCGAAAGCGTCGAGCCTGGGCTCGTTCTGGAAAAGACACGGATTTATGCTGCTAAATCGATATTTTGTTATTCAGTCCATATAGCAATTCAAACAATGCAGTGTGAATATATGTTACGGTCCAACTGTTCAGCATTTATTTCGTCGTGAGTATTTCACCATTCAATTATCCTTTATGGTCAACGAGTACCCTGTACTACAGTTTCGCTGTTCCTTCCCGTTTCCGTCTCTCTCGCTCACGTTTGGCTAACCAAGCAACACCGGCTCGACTCTCGTTCCTTCGGGAAAGCTGGCTGGAAATCCATGCACCAGTTTCCACAAGGAGTTCGGTATTGATCCCTGTCTCGAAACCTGCACCAGTCAACGCGTGGTTTATATCCTGTGAAGCATATAAGGATGCTTCAACACAAAAACTGGCCAATACCACATACCTCCGTGGCCACGTTTCCCGTTGCTCCAGGGGAATACGGGCATCCACCTAGGCCCGCAACTGAAGAGTGCGATCGTAAGACATCATACTGATCTACTTGTTATATGACTCTGAAGTCCTAACCTGAACTATCAATAACGCGGATTCCTGACTGCAGTGAAAAAATGAGAGAATGATGACGTTAAGAGATGTGATAGACTCACGTTCACAGCTGCAATGACGTTAGCCGTTGCCATTCCAAAGGTATCATGGAACTACATATTGACTTAGTTCAGTCCTTAGACTGCAAGTTTCTCGGACGATACCTACATGACCCTGAGCCAGTGTTAGTTCAGACAGCGACCTCTCTCGGCAAAGATAACTCACGGCCAACTGTGAAATATATACGCGTTTTGTCACCTCATTGATCAAATTTGTCACTGTCGCTGGAACGGCAGTGCCAACAGTATCCCCTAGGCTAATTTCATAGCATCCCATTTCTTTCAATTTCTCAGCAACATCCCTGACCTTGACGGGATCTGTTCTTCCTTCGAATGGACATGTATCTACCACACTGATATACCCTCGAACGAGGAGTCCTAAAGATAAAGAATATAAACGAATAAACACAGCAATCGAAGAAATTGATATACCTTCCTCTAAAGCTCTCTCAGTAACCTTCGCAAGGGTATCCAATGAATCTGCAATAGACTTGTTGGTATTGGCTTTTGAGAAACTCTCTGAAGCAGCAGTGAAAATTGCGATCTCGTTCGTCAAAGGTGGGTTGCGATTTGACGATGAATGCAGTAACTCTAGCAGACTCTCCAATCCCTTCATATTGGGAACTAAGACAGGATACCGCACGTTGGGCAATTGCTGTATTCCTGTTAGGACCTCAGATGTGCCAGCCATCTATTCGAGAATACACATAAGTTCTTCATCAAGTAAGGCACGAGACTGTGAACGTACTTGGGGCACCCACTTGGGAGACACGAAGCTCCCGGCCTCAATAATACTCAATCCTGCCTTCTGCAATCTTTCAATCAACTCAATCTTCGTCTCCGTCGAAATAACTGATTTCTCATTCTGTAACCCGTCTCTTGGACCGACCTCGACAATGCGAACAAAGTTAGGCGGCGAGGTTACTTGGGCGTATGTTCGACGAGAAGCTTGAGCAAGTTTGTGCTTGGAAGTGAAATTGGATCTTGTAGTTGCGCCAAGAACGCGAGAGAGCATTATTCCAAGCTATCTGTGTGAATATAGATTGCTAGTATAGTACACGACTGGAATAGCAGGTGAGGGAATCCATTAGTAGAATATGGTCACGTCGGATGCTTCGGCATTAACCGGTGTTCGGAAGATCCGTCCGCAATCTCTCGAAGTGATCCCTTGTTTCCCCTATCACCAATACTTATCAGCTTCAAGCTGTGCTAAGATACTCTTTCCATTTGATTACAGAGTACAACCCATAAAGACTTGGCATGAAAACATGAATATATGAGAACTTAAATGATAGAAAATGAGCTCTTTGAATGGATTACACTAAAACAAGTCAAACTCAGGTTGAAGTCATAAAGGTCCCAGGCTCCACATCTGCCAAATATTGCTAGGCCGGAGTCATTAAGGCATCTGATCCGCTGCCTTCTCGAGAAAGGGTAGTAGGGCGATACGGCGACAAAGCTGCAAATTCGGGGGGTAACGCTCCAAGGAACTTTACATTGTCATCGTCGATTAGATCCTATTCAAACAATATTTAGAGATGGGAGAACAACACGAAGAAAGTTATCCATATACCTTAAGGAATCGAGGCCAGCGAGGATTCTGTGCCTCAGGCAAACTTGCTGCAATGGAATCTGCACGAACGTAGCATAACAGAAGAGGTCCCGCAGCGAGATGGAGGCCGGTTTGGTCATTCAAAACGATGTCTTCCGTTACCTATAAGCCGACAAATATGAGCAAAATATAAAATTCTAAGGCAGATATTACCGACCTCTGTGACTTGATGATCCACAATCTTCCACCATCGACCGGCCACATCCTTGGTATAAGTATATATGTGACTTCTTCCAATCAATCCGTCGTGCATTATTACGGCCTGAAGGTCATACTATAAACGGATGTTAGAAGAGGAGGTGGATAGGTGAGTCTTTAAACTCACTGGATGACGTTGAAGATCTGGTCGGTCATACAGCTTCTCAGCCTCTTCCGTCAATTCTTTGATACGGTTCTCCAAAACTGCAGAGAGTAAAGGAAGATATTCTTTGCACAACATATAACTTACATTTTCCGTTAGCTTCCACTTCCTTGATCACCCCTTCAAGCTTCTTCTGCGATCGTTCGTGAGCTTCCTTGCGTGCTGGATCTCCACCATTGCTGGCGAGGTTCTCAAAATAATGGACTGCCGAACGAAGCGATCGTACTGTATCATGGTCCTATAGTGCGACAATAGGTGCCTGATGAAACTATGAATGTCGTCGAATACTCACCTTCCAGTTAGACAGTTTCTGCTTATCAGCCGTCAACTTCTCGATCTGTTGGCGCAACTCTTCCCGAGTCTTCCAAAGCTTCTCTGCTTCTTCCATATTTTCTCTCATGAACTTGTCCATATACAAACGAGCCGGATACTTGATCGCAGACACGCCGTTCCGAATAAGAGCAAAGGCGCAACATTGAGAGACTTGGGTGACGCACACCTTCAGCTTCGTAAATGTTTCTGTCAGGAGAGAGACCAGGTCAGTTCCTTGGGTACCATGGTTCAGATCTAACTCTAGCGAAACCTCGCAATTATCTGAACCATTGGCATTTAATTCATCGGGACTAGCACCACGGAAGATCATCAATCTTGGAATTGGGTAAGTACCAACGTGATAGCGAAGGCAGGTGGATGCTCACGGTAACTCCAATCCTGAGAGTTCAGAATGCTCATCGCGAGGCATCATTTCCAAGGTTTCTACCATCATTTGGTAATATTCTGGAAGACGGGTAGCTCAGTAAGTAATAGTTTAAGGGGAAAATGTTAGAATGGTCGTACGGCGCATTAATTGCAGCATTGACGTCTTGTTACTGATAGGAAGGACTCCAGCGCTTAGCATATCTAAATTGTCATCCACAGGAATGTATGCCCGAGCAGAGTTTGTGAAAGCAGCTGCTAATCGCTGCATCCCCGCAGAATACACTGTCGAAGAAAAGGTCCAGAATTGATTATTGTTCAAAGAATTATAGGCGTTACTTACGATGGGCTCCATCAATTGCTTCTACATCCACATCATATTGCAATAAACGACGGATCACGCAGGGGTTGCTTAGCATGCACTGTAAAACAGCAGGCACATAGCATAACGTGGGGTCCATACTTCGTAACGCGACAGGGCTAACTGGATATTGGCCAACCTGAAATAAAGAGTGTATAATAGATGACTTACCGTCCTCCTGTGCGAATTCTTGCAGCGAGGTCAAGCGGCTCTTCATAAGGCTCTTGCGCTACACCCATGAAACTGGAACTCAAACTAGCTTCCAAAGCTTGATTGAGAGCTTGATCTTCTTGAGAGAGTAGCGGAGGTGCCTAAAATGAATCGTTATTGGGGAATTGAATATAGATGATTCTCTGAACATACGTTGGACGGAACCATTGCCCATTGCTGCTCTTTATCATCACGATTGCTAGGACCGAAGGCAGGAGCCGTCTCCATCGACGCAGCGATGGCCTTAGAAGTATCCTCATCCTCATTGGTCAAATCGATAACAGAATTTGGTCGTGCAGCTAAGGATATGGTTGAGTGAGCCTTTAGCTAAAGTCAATTTGGACCACTTACGCGTAGGGCTGGCAGCATTGAGTGCTCCCCTGAATTCGTCAACGTCTTCAACATCAAACCTCATGGCTGATGTTCCACCGCTTTGTATTTGGTCGTTTGTCTTCAGAGAGAACGTTACGAATAATTTTAAGAGGTTTTGTGACGCTTACTATGGCTGTATCTAGCAGCGCGGTGGCGGCTCGCTCTATATCCCAATTAAATTTGACGAGTTGTTCTAAGCATTGCAAACGGTAAGAGTGATAAACATATCGATGTCGTATATTAAGACTGACGTCTGGCGAATGCTTCGGTACATGATGGGACCACTGAGAGCAACAGTTGCACAGCACCCTCTTGCTCTTCGGAAGAAAGTGTGGAAAACGTAGCCGTCATAATATCTTAATCCGGAAATATATGGTGCAAATGGAAGATATTGAGGGAAAAAAGGACAATAACTATCGACCCAGAGGCTCCCAGAAGAGGGATAGTGTGACAGGGAGACGTCAGCCACCGTGACAATCACGTGGACGTGACACGGCGCCACGGCGTGACAACGCGTCCGGAACCATTCTGCCGCTGTTATAAACTTCTTATTTTCCTTCTCCCCTCGTTCTCTTCAACATCGAATATGTTTGGATGTGAGTCCATTAACTTTAGGTTGCATTGCTAATCCGATTGACAAGAAATTAGGTGTATTACCCGGAAAACCCGTTCTGACCAACCTCCAACAAGTGGACGAGACACACGCAGTATTCTATCTAGGCCACCCAGCTGAAATAAACCATATATGTGTCTTCCTTCTTGGAACTGGTGAGTTGTTGATCGCATGCTGATTGAAATTACTCACAGTTGAGGTTATACCAGTTCCTTTTCCTGATGGATATGCCGCTACAGTCCATATGCACTGGCCGGGTCGAGGTTTCCAGCTGCTAGGAATGTATGTGATCTGATTTATTCTATCTTAAGCGATTATCTGATGTCATATAGGCTTTCTAATGAGAAACCTTCAGCAATCTTTAGGGTCCGCGGAAGCTTCAGTGGCGCCGGCCAAGCAGCATTCTCCGCAGCGGCGAGCTCGGATCCGTCTGATTTCAACGCGATGCTTGGACTTGCTATCGAGCCTTTAGCTGCCGTCCAGGAGCAATGCGCCGCAGGGACTGGTGCATCCTCAAGCGCATTAACAAAGCAGCTAGACCCCACTGCACTGGCGGAGCGTATTGTTAAGCACCTGTTTAATTATCTTTCATCGTTCGCAACGTCTGGCAGTGCTGTTACTCCGGAGACGTATGTCCCTATGGGAGCGATCACGAAGTGGTACGAGAGCTTTCTGGCCAAAATCAAGGCGGGTGGGACTGGATTCCTTGAACGAGAAGAAAATTAGGAGATGGCATGTTATGATGTACGTAGCACGATGAGTTATTGCCATTGCCTTTTATACCTTCAAGTGGAACTGTTTACTCATGCGAGTTTAGACCCAGCGTTGAACTACATCCCTTGCGGATGCCGTTTGTGGTCTCTTATGATAATACATCGCTGAAGGACATCTGCTTGGCCGTGTGCTCGAGTAACGAGCCATGCTATGGCAATCGTATCCAAGTGCGACTGATAAATGGACTGCCAAGTACAACATGTGTCCATATTTACATTGTGAGTTACTTACTCCTTATCCTTGATCAGTGCAGGGTACCATGGTAGTCCTTCGCCGCATATACACCTTCATTATCATTGGATGATACGTACGCATAATTGACAACGAGCATCTCCCTGTATCGTTCCCTGTAATATCCTGTCATTGGCCTTGCCTGTCTCCGAGTTACCTCGGAGTAATATACTCATACAATTATATCGAAAGATTGCAGATACAATTAGTATTCCTTTATTTAGTCATGAATAACATCGAGACAAACAGGGAACAAAGCAGACGGCCCATTTCCTTCCGGGACCGCGCGCGCATCGCTTCCGAAGAACCCATTTACTTAGCGCACACTACATATTACTCTGCTGCGCAGACCATATGGCATGACCGATGGACGTGACCTTTCAAGCCATTGCTAAAGGGAACACCGAGGTCGCAGACGATGCGTGGGATCAAAGTCTAAGTGGCTCTGGTCAGGTCAGTTTTACAGTAATTAGAGCTCGAGCGAAATATTACGGAGTCACTCACATACGAATCTGTTATTCATTTCAGGTGCATAGTACGCAGGTTCGTTCTTCTACTGCAAAGACGAAGGCCCCCGTACGAGACGCATGGGATGACGATGACGACGACGACGATGTTGAAGAGGAAGACCGGGAAGCAAACGAACCTGATTCAAAGGAATTATGGGAGAAAGCGTATGCCACCCTTTTTCGCTGCTACACGCATCGTTATTTACCATTTTTATTCTTCTACTTAGTAACACAAGCACACCCCTCCCCTCAATCCAACTATCCACCAGCACAACTTCCCCCGTCGCCCTCCCTCCCGTCGCCGCACTCCAAGGTCCCCTCCGAATCCTAAAGCGACCTTCCGCCACATCCTCATCAACCTCAACCTCTTCCCTTTCTTCAAATGCACAATCTAGGATGACACTACAAGAACGCGAGGCGCAGTACCAGGCTGCGAGAGCGCGGATATTTGGCGGAGCGGGGGATGGTGTCAGTGGTACAGGGAATAGCAGAAGCCCAAGTCCTAAGGCTGCTTCTGGTGTTATCCGTGAACCCATTGGCCCGTCTTCTTCAGGCGATAATAAGCAGGGATTTTCGGGACGGAGAAAGAAGGTTAATGGGGTTAATGCGCCGTCGTCGTCAGGGCAGGCAACGCCAAAGGAAGGGACGGAAACATGAATTAGCTCAAGCCGGCTATACCATATACATTTATGATATGTTTCCTTCTATTCTTCTATTTTTTGGGAGGTTAATGTTCAGGTTTCTTGTCGTACATGTAAATTCTTTGTAGTTGCTCGACAACGCAGACAGACTACTGTACAGTTATGCAGGGAGAATACATGGTTACAGGTTCAAAGTCCAGCACTAGCCCTAGCCTTTTACTGGACAGTTGATAATTCATACAAATATGTTCCCAACAATTTAGTCTGTTTGATGAGGTTAGAATAATGTATCCCAGAAAGTATAAAGAGTGACGTACTCCTTCGATGTAGTTTGACCTGTCAAGTTTCTCGTTTGTAGAGCTGAAAGAGATCATTAGAATTAGCTTATGCAGTAACAGTAAGAGTAAGTTAGGAAACATACTGAGCACCGTCATCTCCACGACCCATGGGCAACAAAAGGACGTTGACATCAAGAGCTTCTGCAAACGTCAAAGTAACCGGAATGGACCCTCCTTCCCTGGTCATATCAGGAGTCTTGCCATAGATGATCTTAACAAATCTGCGATTAGATCATGTATTGCAAACATCAGTTCGTACTCACTTCCGTTGCTTTAACAGCAGCCTTGTAGTTGTAGTGGTCCGGGGACGCGACCCATGGCTTGCCACCGTGGAGCTCCTCAATTTCGAGCGTATTCTTGCTTCCGAGCTTCGCAAACTCGTCTTTGACATATTTCTCGACGAAGGCGCGGATGTTATCCGGTGTTTGGTTGGGCACCTGCGGTGTATAAGTATGTCAATTGCTTTGTGCTTCGTAGTATTATTTACTGAAAGGCACGAACCAATCGAATAGAGAACTTTCCGGACACACTGGCAGGGATGACAGTCTTTGCGCCAGGTGCAGAGAATGCACCCTCGACACCGTGAATAGAAAGCGAAGGGTATCTGTGATATCATCTAAGGACATTGATTAATTGATTTAGGAAGGTGATATACCTCATGCGACCCATCAGGACCGTCGTCTTCTCTGAAGAGATCGCGATACGTCCACCTGCTGCACTCTCGACGTCCTAGAAGGCGATCCTCTTCAGGATTCGTGGTATAGAAAGGGAAAGAGACATACCTCGACTCCGTAATCCAGGCGATCGTAAAGAGCCCTAGAAGCACGCTTAAAACCCATATAAAATATAAGAAATAAAGATATACATACTTCTCCTTGTCGGTAAGAGGAGCAACAAGGTCGTTAACCCCAGGAATGAGGATCTTTCCGTCAGGAGTTACGAGCTTTGACATGACATAGACCAAGTCTGTCATCGGTTCATGGACGGTCCCACCAAATACACCTGAGTGCAAATCGCGGCCAGGACCGGAGATTTTGAGCTTGAAGTATGATAATCCACGCTAGACGGATGTTAGGCACGCTGGATGAATTAGTGACGGCAGACTCACAAGACCGTATGTAAGGCACGGCTTGGAAGTACGAGTTAGATGGAATAGGCTGTAGGAGTGAACTCAGGGCGTACTGTACGAGTGTTCAACCAGTAGTTATCGGACTGTGAAATAGGAATATATATGAGCATATAAGCAGAATAGAACGCAAAACCATTATGCACTCACGATACAAACGCAATCCACTCCATCGAAATACTTGCCCGGGCCCGCCTCGGCTTTGATCAGATCGTCAAGGCCCTCTGATCCACTCTCCTCCATACCTAAAATTATTCTCAAGATCAATTCCCAAATACTATAAGGAAGCAAGACTCCGAGAACAGACCTTCGAAACAGATCTTAATATTCACGGGAAGCTCTAATCCCAGCGCATGATGAGCTTGCAGATTGTTGATCCACCCCAAAAGCGGGCCTTTATCATCACTCGAGCCTCTGCCAATAAGCCTTCCGGTCTTCTCGTCGATAACCAACTTAAACGGATCAGTGTCCCATCCGTCTGACTTCAAAGCCTAGAGACGAATTAGGGGGTTGATCTATGAGGGTCAAGGCTTGATGAGAAACATACAGGTTGAACATCATAATGGGCATATAACAGGACCGTCTTCTTCTTAGGATCATTTCCAAGTTTACCGAGAATGGCGGGAGGTAAATGCAGTTCCTCCCCGTCCATAACATGCTTGCCCAGATCGCGCAGCTCAACGGACACTCCGACAGCTTCGAGTTCGCCCTTCAAGAAGTGGGCCATCTTGACTACGTCTCCACGATGTTTGCCATCCCCAGAGATGCTGATGAATAACACAACGTCTATGAGAATACCGTTCCAACTGAATATAACGATAATCTGCACCTGGGAATAGCGACGGCTTTGGCGAGCTTGTCGATGAACTTGTCAGCGTTCGCGTTGATGTAGTCGATAACGGCTTTGGGAGCAGGCATTGTATTTGTGGTGGAGGTAAGAGCTTAGTGTGAACGCTTTTATAAATAGGTCAGAGAATACCGGATCTATATCTCGGACCGCATGCACGCGTAACGTCACGCTGCGACTCGGTGGACTTTATTTTGCTGGAAAAGGGAATTTTAGAGAGAATTAGAAATGTAACGTATACTTTCATTCTGTCATTCCTTTTAGATGGGAATGTGTATTTCTTTGAGCATATTGAGCACGAGCTACCGCCTTTTCTAGCAGTTCACCACGTCTACAAGATCAAACTCGTCGGATAGTCCATGCGCCAGCCAAAAGCCAGGTTCTCGATCCCCAAGAGTGTCAATTCGCCCGACGTTCTGCACGCCAGCGCCAGCGCGGGAAGCGGGGACACGACGTCCACAAGCGTCCACGGCGGCATGAAGTCACTATTCACGTGCACTGGCTCGTACGGGCTATTCCCTGCCGAGCATTTCTGCTTTCCAACTCTCCCTCCATGTTGTGCGTCCGAGGATCATTCAGGAGGTCCGTAGGACGTCTGATACACTCCTCTGCCTTACGCCGAGAACGGCCGTTATTCGACCCGACATCTGTGGAACGAGCTGAGGACGATGTCGACGTTTGTATCGTCGGAGCAGGGCCTGCGGGGTTGAGTGCGGCTATAAGGCTAAAGCAGCTGGAGCAGGAGAAGGGGAACGAGATTAGGGTCGTCGTGCTAGAGAAGGGTCCGGAAGTTGGTATGTCATTAGAACTTATACATAGAATACCTGGCATTTATGCGCGTTATAGGATCGCATATTCTCTCTGGGGCTGTTATTGAGCCTCGAGCTCTGAATGAGCTTATTCCAGACTGGAAATCACGGGAAGGACTCCCTGCAATGCAGCCCGCAACCTCCTCAGCCATGCGTTGGTTCACTTCTAAATCGTCGCTGCCTATGCCTCACCCGCCGCAAATGAGCAACAAAGGAAACTACATCCTTTCACTCTCTCAATTCACCACCTGGCTAGGCACCATCGCCGAAGAGATGGGCGTCGAAGTCTACCCGGGCTTCGCAGGTGCAAAGCTGGCGTATAACGATGATAACACCGTCCGTGGCGTCATCACGAACGAAGTGGGCCTCGACCGGCGAAATCGCATGAAGGACAGCTTCGAGCCTGGCATGCAATTTAATGCGAAGGTGACGATGCTTGCGGAGGGTGCGCATGGCTCGTTGACGAAGGCTGCTGTGCGGCATTTCGATTTGAGGAAGGATGCGGATCCGCAGACGTATGGTATGGGTGTTAAGGAAGTGTGGAGAGTCGATCCGAGTCAGTATAGGCCTGGGGAGGTTGTGCATACGATGGGGTGGCCGTTGGATTGGAAGACGTATGGCGGTGGGTGGGTGTATCATATGGCTGATGGGTTGGTTAGTATCGGGTTGGTTATTGGGTTGGATTATGCCAATCCGTATTTGAGTCCCTACCGAGAATTACAGGTGAGAAATTATGCTATTTTTATTCATATATATGTTCTTATCCTACTTTAAGCGCATGAAACACCATCCCTACTTCCGCAAACTCCTCGAGGGCGGCGAGCGAATCGCATACGGCGGTCGCACACTCAACGAAGGTGGTCTGCAATCCATCCCCAAGCTCTTCTTCCCCGGTGGTGCTCTCATCGGCTGCTCAGCTGGTTTCCTCAACGTCCCCAAAATCAAAGGCACGCACAACGCCATGAAGAGCGGTATGCTCGCCGCTGAAGCAGCCTATGATGTTGTCCAAGGCCAGGCAACGGATATGAGCGCGTATGAGGACAACCTGAAGAAGAGCTGGGTCTGGGAGGAGTTGAAGGAGGTGCGCAATTTGAGGCCAAGCTTCAATACGTCATTAGGTATTTGGGGAGGTCTGGTATATTCCGGCCTCGATAGCTTGATCTTGAAGGGACGCGTTCCGTGGACTTTCAGGTCTAAGGTTTCGGATGCAGCACATACCAAGCGTGCCAGGTAGGGTTTCCTCATATACGGTGTCTTTTGCATAGACTAATATCGCCGTTTCAGTGAATTCAAGCCGATTGACTACCCGCCTCCAGAAGCACCGTTGTCTACCGATCTTTTGACCTCTCTATCTCTGACTGCGACCAACCATGCTGAAGACCAACCCGTTCATTTGCGTCTTCCGCCTGGGCCTGATGCCCATCGTGAACATGTGAGGGTGAATGTTGGAGAATACGCTGGTTTGCTCGGTCGTGCGTGCCCGGCTGGTGTGTATGAGTACGTAGATGCGAGCGCGAATGATGAGGGTGCTTGGGAGGGAAAGAAGTTGGTTATCAATTCGCAGGTTAGTCCTTCGATGCTGTGTTATATATCCATATGCTGATGTTGTCGTAGAACTGCATTCATTGCAAGCTCTGTGATATCAAGGTACCGACACAGGACATTACATGGACCGTCCCTGAAGGAGGTGGAGGTCCCAAGTACAGTATGTCTCGTTTATTACTCCACACCATAACAACCCATGCTAACAAATTCACTCAGGTATCACTTAATCTTTTTATTTCCCTTCTCATCGTCTATTCTGATGATACACACATTGTATATTATACACCTTATACAACACGAAAAGCAGGCCGAAATACCGGCAGTGCCAACAAACCAAACGATACTGTACCATTATGAGATCACTTTGAAGCATCTACGAACATCGGTTCAGTCATAGTCCACGCCTTCGGTGCACGAATCGGCACTAGCTCGCGGCCTGCTGCGTTTTGCGTGCTCGTGTTGACTCTGCCGAGGAACCAAAGTTCATACAGACCGACTTCTTCGATGTATTCTTGCAGACGGTGATAATTTAGCCCTACAGCCAGGGGACCATGTGAATCATCGGATGCTGTGAAGTGGCCGCTGCGTTGTTTGATATACTAGTAACACACATAAGACGATACTTAACAGAAAGGAAAGAGAGGATGACTCACCCGGACGATATCAGACCCAGGATACGCCGTCTCCCACCCCTTCCTAAACGCCGCCGCATTAAGCTCAAACAACGCGCCATACTCCACCGCATAATCCACATT
>KN837172.1:423996-443128 GCA_000827215.1 Sphaerobolus stellatus SS14
TATCCTTCTCATGCATTGTAACGTTTTAAGCATACTTCACTTTCTAATCAATAACCACCATTCTTCTACCAGCTACTTCAATTATCCAGGGATTATGATGTCTCATTGTAACAGTAATACTGATCTACTAGTACCAAGTAAGTCCATAAAAGCCTCTTTTCTACATTCATTAGTCCCAGAAATAAGCTTTAATATGTCAGTCTAGTTACGTCGTTTTAATCCATGAAACGAGTGTCTGCGATGATCGTACGAAACGACAGTGTGGCGGTCATCCGGCCTTTTGGCTCTACTCCGGCCGGGACAAACAACAACCCGGGCCGGCCACCCATACCCATACCCATATGCCAGCCTGTCACGTCAAAGCCAGTATGACAGGACACAAGCCCACTCAGGTCCCAGCGACACCAAACCCACCTATACACACACACGCAAACTTATCAAAGCTTCTCTTCCATCGCGACCAACTCGCCCGCCCGTGCCATAACCTCCTCAATGCTCCACCTCTCCTTCGCATGCCCATGCCTGAAATCCAAAAGATCGCCTAGCTCATCACACGCCTTCAGAATCAGGTCGACGTCCTCCTTCGTGTGCGCCGCGCTCATGCAGAAGCGTGCCCGCCCCGAAATTAACGGCGTCGCGGGGTAGCCGACTACCACCACCACGATTGGGAGGTTCCGCGCTAACATCAGCCTGGAGAATAACGTCATTTTGCCGGGGTTGAATAGTAGGAGGGGGACGATGGGCGAGTCGTCGTGGCCGTAGATGATGAACCCGAGCTTTTGGAGACCGCGGGAGAGGTAGCGCGAGTTGAACGCGAGGCGGCGTAAGCGAGTTTGGCCTTCAGACCCGTCTTGTAACTGCGGGGGCAAGTTCATCCAAGTTGGCATGGACGACGCAGGCGCAGGACCGGGGTGCACATCATACGTCTCCAAGCCATTCAGAGTTAACTCTGATTTGGACGGATCATGCAGGACGGGAGGCAGAATTCCCATGATGGAGCCCATGGACGCGACGATTTGCGTGAGGACGGCAGGGGAGACAGACTCGGAGTAGCAGGTTGCGTGGGCGCGAGTGCGAAGGACGGTGATGAGGGAATGGGATCCTGCGATGTAACCACCTGCGGCGCCGAAGGATTTCGTGAATGTGCCCATAAGGATATCGATTTTCGCGGGGTTGATGCCGAAGTAGTCGGCTACGCCGCGGCCGTTGGGGCCGAGAGCGCCGATGGAGTGCGCTTCGTCAATGTAGAGGTAGAACTACGAGGCGTGAGAGGATACTTACATTTCTATGTATGCAGGCTTACCTTGTATTTCTTCTTTAACTCCATGACGCGGGGAAGGTTCACTAATGTACCTTCCATGGAATACAAGCCTTCGACGACGACAAAGATCTTCTTCCATGGTCGATGCGTCCTCGGTTGCCCCTGGCTAATAACCTCCCTCAACAAGGATTCGAGCACGTCCATATCGTTATGCTTAAATGTTCTGACATTAGCACCGCTTAACCTCACACCCATCCGAATCGACGAATGGTTCTGTTCATCAGAAATAACCAAGCATCCTTTTCCCACGAGAGCAGGCAGAGTCGTAGTATTGGTCGCGAAGCCCATTGAAACGATTAGGGCATCTTCGTGTCCTATAAACTTGGCGACGAGGGCCTCGGCTTGCTGATGCAAATCGGTCGTGCCTGCCTCACGACGAGCACTGCAGGAAGACACGCCATAACGTCTGATGCCTTCCTCGACTGCGTCCGCACAACCGCCTTCTGCTTGTGCAAAGCCAAGATAATTGTAGGATGCGGTGTTCAGAGCACGAGTTTTGGAGCCCGTAAGTGTGAAGGAGAGGTTGTTATCGTCTGACACGCGGTCGAGTACCGTTAGGGTCCGGCCCGGGACGCCGGTGATGGGACGAGAGAAAACATCGTCCATACGCTGCTTGAGACGACGCGAGAAAAACGAGTCGAAGTCCGAGTTCAGAGCTGCATAACCCTGTAGATCGAATATCAATACGTCATTAAATGAGTGGGATTGGTAACTCACGTTGTTGGGCATGAGATGACTATATGAGTGGGGCCTGATGCGTTTTCCAAAAAAGTCACGAACGTGGCCTAACAGGATGAGCATAATGTACGACAGGTAGGTCATGACGAGGATGTAGTAGGGAGGATCCTCCTCGACGCCTGGCCCGATCCTGGTGGTGGACTTGAAGACTGAAACATGTCGGTAGGTCTCGTTCGCGCAACGACCAAACTCGCTATGCTTGCTGCTATACTGCTCCGCAGAGGTGGGGGGGCTGAGAGGCCTCTCAAGCTCGTTTAAGGGTTCCTCAAAGTCGTCGCTAGGGGTACGGCGACTGGATATGGTGCTGGAGTCGTCCTCTGTGCGGACGGAGGAGCGAATGGAGGGAGACGTGCCCGTGCTGTCGTCCTCTGGGATACCCATGCGTGCTCGAATGGATGCGTCTGCCTGGGAGAGGGCGGTGAGGTAAGACGCCGCATTGCGCATGGGACGACTGAAAGTGAAGCGAGAGGGCTGTGTATTTGTATTTTGATGAGCAATTGGTGAAGGGGCGGTAAAGGGTGATGACATTACGGGGTGATGGGGAAACTGGAGAAAGCACCAAAAAGCTGGGGTGCGGTAGACTGGCAGGTATTTCAAGGAGTTGAGACTTTGAGCCTCCGCCCATCCCCGCCAAGAAGTTTGCCAATGCGATAGCGGACCTAATAATACGAAGCATAGCCTTAACAGCTCTAAGCGCCAGTGGTATAACACGTGCGTGCGTGCCTGCATTGCGCCTATGTCCCGGTATCTTTTGCAATATCATCAGTAAACGAGAAAGAAGACGTCGTGAAAGAACTTGCCGTAGCTCCACGTTACACGCGATAATATTCTAACTGCGTAGCGAATGAGATAAAAGCCTGGAAGCAGGCGCTTCGTCTGGAATTCGATCATTACCATGGTAACAATTGGGTGCGCATTATGTGACGTCGTTTGCGGCTCTATAGGCATGCGGGGTCCGTATGCAGTGTAAGTTCGAAGTAATGAAGTAGAATAGGATGTCTCTTCAGAAATATGCATGATGTAATCTTTTAGGGACGTCGCCCAAGCCGTGTTTTTGATAGCATAAGGCCTTGTTACGATGCTGAACAGGGTTTCCTTCGATGATCCAGTGGCCTACTAGCGGTCATGATTGATTTAGAATAGACCTATCGAAACAGATGTTAAATACTGACAGACTTACAATTAATACCACCGGCAACTCCCCATATATAGCAGGCCGTAACGATATCCGTGATCAAATGGAGAGTACTTAACTATGCATAATTCGATAGATAGCAAAAGCATGACTCGAACAGGTGCAGCTTCTGAATCCGACATATCACAGTTCATGATCTTCAAGCTTCAAGCGGCCGGTGTGCTCGAATTAATCGTTAATGAATCGCGTGGGACCCCGTCATGAAGTGGATAAGCTGCACCCTTTCCTGGAAGGTAGCCCAAAAACGGTGATAAGAGCAAAAGAATGCTACGTCGAAGAGAATCTTGATTCAAAAGACTTACAATTCGATATAAAGTTGGCTCTTCATCAAGATTCGACTACTTATCGTATGAGAATTTTCGTGTTGACAGACAACTTAGAGAACAATAGGTAAAGAATGCAATTCTAAACGTAGGTATCACACTCAAGCAGAGAGAAAAACGAGTGAAAGAAGCGTGCGCTTGCCCCGGCCGTGAATCCGCGGAAGGCGTCGGGCACTGAATTTGTTCTTCTGTCCCCTATTTTTTTTAAGAATCCATATTAATCTTGAATCTTTAAATAAACCCAGAAGAGATTACGGATAGGAAAAATTCGGATGACTAGCCTCAGGGTGGAGCTAGTACTTATGATGGGTTCACTCTACAGGTCCAGAACTCAAATCTAGAGCTCGGACATTTTCTGACAAGGTAAGCTGACAAGTCAATTTTATACCCACAATGGCTTCTAGAAAAGGGTACAGACCACTCGTTGTTCGTTAGCGCACATAGATAATTATCGAAGATAATCAAAATTATGCAATTATTCGCATGTGAAGATGACTGTTTTCACTGGCATCCTCCCCGAATATGTTATCGTTCGATACATTTTCTATCGCCTTGCTAGCTCAATCGGTAGAGCGTGAGACTCTTAGCATTATTTGTCTTCAAAGGCGAATTGTTAGAGTATAATCTCAAGGTTGGGGGTTCGACCCCCCCGTAGGGCTTGACCTTTTTGACAACGGACACTGTCAAGAATGTATTACTAACACTTTTATCACACCATATTTACTATTCAATGGAAAACCCAAGCTTACATCTGTAGTACAGGGGTATACTGATCACTCCGGATTCAAAGTATAACAAGAGCAGCGCAATAGTATAAAGAACGCTCATCGTAAGTCATTGTTAACATTATGAGGTCTAACCGATACATACGATATCAATGAAAAACTGCGCCGTTGCATATTAGTCCAGAAACAATCAGCTTATATGCTGGAGTAATCATCGCTGCCTTAAATCACCGTCAATTCCACCGAGCATTATGCCGACAATAGCATTCTCACTAGGACTCCCGACAGTCCAAGTTCAGGTGTTACCATCAGCTTGGATTCTGGTGTGTATGAGGTTAGTATACATTACGACTTGATAAGAGGATTAACTCATGTTGAATCAGCGGTGCTGCTACGGATAGACCAGATAGCGAAGACAGGGCTCCACATCATAAGGAAACTGTCTCCTGAGCCTACACTGATTTGCTGGCCAGTGTTGGCGACGGACGTGATAGTCTGCGTGACCGCATTGCAGGTAGCTAAGGCCCACTTTAGGCGAAATAGTCATGAATAGCTTGTGACGGTAATAAACGAGTCTAAAGCTTACGGTCTGATTCGCCCCTCCGACCAACGGAGCCATAATGGGAGGCTGTCCAGGTTGATTAAAGGTTATTGCCAGTTTATTTCCTGCACTGGAAAGGCCTCTGTTAATTATAACATAGTTGCCATCGGCCGGTGTAGACTGTGCAACCACGAGGTAAACTGCAAAGAGGATGGGGCCGAAGATGGAGAGAAGTTGCATTCTTGGTTGTTGTGGTGAGGAGTGAATAATTGGGCTGTTTGTGAGATACTGGAGTGCTAAGTAAATTTCTGCTCCATTTTATAGGCAAAAAATAGTATTTGTGCCTTTCGGAATAATTGTGACCCATCCTTATCATAACCTAAAGATCCAGCCGGCAGCTGGTTCTCCGAAATAGTGGTTCTTAGATATTGCATGAGTGAATGAAAAATATTATCATTCAGAGGAAACTTACGTGAAATATATTGCGAGTGTGGCCATCACGGATAAACCATTGCTGTTGACCCAGTCTGGAAGTTCCTATCTGTGAGATTCGAGCTAAGCTCTGAAGGCTCCTCTTGAATTGTTAAACAGCATGCCAAGGCTCTCACAGTTTCTCTCGGGGCACGTTTTAATTCATAGCAGGCTCTGAATAGGTGCTCTGGAGAAAGCTTTGATGAGGTCTCGGGAATTCGGTCTCCCCGAAGATTTAATCTCCCTCTTATCAAATTGAGTATGAGCCCGGATCTGACCTGAATCCTTTTGGGTATCGATCTAATCATCTAAGTTATGGAAGTCACGTTAAGAGCAAACATTCATGCTGTATTACGCGAATACGCGTATACATATCATGTCATATCAAGCGAAGCGAGAACAAAGTATGCCAAGTGCCATTTCGACAATCTGAGAGGCCTGTATCCAGCCCTAAGTACATGACAGGTCTTGGTGTGTGGAAGGACCCGTATATAATCAGTACAATCGACCTCAGGATACTTGAGCAGCTCAAATATTCTAGTCCAGAGATTCAGTTTTCCGTGAGACGGTCGTTTCATTTGTTCGAAGTACATGTAGAAGCAGCAGCTTTGAGAGCCTCACGGATAGAAAGGATCTTTTCGGCCTCTTGCTTTGGTTCGACGTTGCGTTCCCTGACAAAAATACCGTGTTGACGAGCCTCTGCGAAAGCCGCGGCCTTGAGAGCTTGGTGAATAGCGTGAATCCTCTCGGCTTCTTGCTTGGCTTTCATTTTCTGGACGTGTTCAAGAGCAGCGGCTTTGCGGGCTTCTTCGAGTGCCTTGGCCTTACGGGCTTCTTCATAGGCAGCGGCTCTCAAAGCTTCCCTGAGGGCAGCGGCCTTCCTAGCATTTTCAATGGCAGCGGCCTGTTTGGCTTGTTCGACACGGACCTTGAAAATAGAAGAAATTTGAGTGTTTAAGTTTGATATAGTGGGATGGAGTTGAACTACCTTCTCGGCCTTGATACGCTCCTCCTTCTCCTCGACAGCTTCACGAAGACCCAACAATTCGGCCAAAGCATTGCCAACGTAATCTTCAACGTTGCGCTCTTCCTCCTCTTCGAAGTTTGGAATGACGACTACAGGCGCCCTTTGTTGCCTGAAAGGAAGTTGGCCGTGAGGGACATAGCCGTGTCGACCGCCGGGAGCTATGCCATAACGTGCGGCGAAGGCTTCACGGCGTTGGTATTCAGCTTGACGAAGGGCTTCCTAACGACGACGATCAGCGAGGACACGTTGTTCTTCGATGTGGGCGAGATATTGACGAGAGGCCGCAGCTTCAATGTAATTGCGTAATTGCTGTTCTTCGGTTTCGACGAATTGTTGATGAGACGCGTAGGGCGGATTCGAGTATACGACTCGAGGAGTGCGGGTGGGATAAGAAGGTACAGTGTATACAAGCATCGTAGAATGTGTGGCGTATGAGACTATTGGATAGGTTGCTTGTTGTGTGGATTTGAGATATTCTGAGGAGCAATGGACCACATTTCGAGCCCCTTTTAAACTTCCAAATATGACCTTAGTCAGGCAAACGCGTCAGCTCCTTGAAAGCACTTGCTCATCCTTTTTAGAAAGTGGCGGAAAAGCGTCGAAATGACTGGTAACTTCCACTGCCCCGCCGCTGACACAACGCATCAGTAACCGGGGCCGTTCAAAAAGCCATTATAAATGCAGTGAACCAATTGATGAAAGACGGAATTACAAGGTGTTCTTGTCAGCGTGGATGGTTTGGTAATAAAGCAGTCCGATGGAGATGCGCATGCGAACGGAGTCAGCATGACTGTCACTGTGACGGTTGCCATTTTGGGATTCACCACCTCCGACGATTAACCTGTCCGAGTCCGACATGGATGCATTGAAAGCTGGACTTTGCCGAACCTTATCGAACCTTGTTGAAGATGCTCGAAGAAAACACAATTTGCTGTAGCTGACACACTTTATCTTGGGGGCTCAAACGCAAACTTGTCAGCAAGGAGGAGGTCACGTCTTCGTCTGTAGAGTCCCCAAACTGGACTACCTGTGTTGGATTTTTTTCTGGATCAGTCTCATAGAACCACAAATCTATCTTATCTAATACAGCCTTGAAGCCTTTGTAGGTCTTTTCTGGGCATGCTTTATACAATTAAAGCATTTATCTAGAAATGGAGTCCATTCAAATGGATGATTATTTCTGTTTATACCAGTCAAAGGGCTAGTATATGCTGAAACATCTGGTAAAAATAATGCCAGATAATTGCATAATCCTACAAATCATAGGATTTCAGTGTAGCTTCTTGGAGTGTGCCAGTTATGAATTTGATACAGTTTATCTGTATCAGCATGAATACCTTGGTCATCAATTACATGTCCAAGGCAATCCATTCTATCCAAATACAAATCTACCTTAATTTTACTCAGGTATAAGTGATTTGCATGTAATAATGTGAACACTTGATTTAAGTGTTCTTCATGTTCTTCTATTGACATTGAGAACACAAATATATCATCCAAATATACATGGACAAATCGACTCACTTGTTTGATGAATATCATAGTCATCAAATGCTGAAATGTAGATGGTGCATTACAATCGCCCATCTGTGTCAGGGGACGCTCCTAGATTTCCGCCCGGAATATTTCCGTCTGGAACTACCCCTTGCGTCAAGCACCCTCTGGGAGCGATTCCGTGCGGGATTCACCCTCAACACATTCGTCGACTCTTGTGGCCGGAGAGTGGGAGGTTTGGTTGGAGACAGTGGTCGTCTGGTGGAGGGTATATGCGCATGTAGTCATAGCGCATGAGTGATGGGTTGTTTAGCGCCAGTCAGCTGTCGGGATCGTTTCATTGTTTCTCTGTTCGCTTCAGCTCCCTTTGTTTTCCTTCTCATTGGTTCGTCCCCCTTTCTTTATTGTTTCCGAGTTCATCAGATCATTGTTCATTTCCTTTCGGGGTTTACGTTCCCGTTCCGGACGGTATATAATGGGCTCACTCTGGCAGAGGCAATCCAAGTCTTTCTCTTTGGATTTCCCCTCTGCTAGGTGAGATTCCCGTTGCATGTATATATTTCGTTCATTTATGTATCTTTGGATTTCCCCTCTGCTAGCTCTGCGTGACGTCCGCTCGGCTCCGAGGGTTGCCCTTACAATCTGCATCACAAGACTTTCATAAGTCCCAAAAATTGTGGAAAATGCAGATTTATCCATATCTCTATCCACAATGTGTATTTGTTCATACACTTTAGTTAAATCAATCTTTGATCTAACTTGAGACCTGGCCACATCATTACGAATCATATCTTGGTCAGGGAAAGGAGTTACATCCTTTACTGTGTTTTCATTTTGCAATCACTTATCAAACACAGTTCTCAATTTGCCTGTCTTTTTAGCAAGGCATAGCATCAGTACAGCCTGTTGTGTTGATGTTTGTCTCCACCATCCAGCTGTAACATATTTATTGATTTTATCAATAATTGTTCTTTAAATGATTCAGGGCATTTAGGTGTCCTATATCGAATCACTTTCGATGGATCAATTAACTTGATCTCATGATTACCTCTCTGAATGGAGGTAACTCCAGAGGGATATCTCCAAATATATCCGCATACTTATTCTGCCATGCTTCTCTCAGAATTGGAATATCACTTTTTGTAAGTGATATTTTACTTTGAACACCATAAATATGCTGTTCAATTCTCGTATCCTCTGTTTTGCTGCTTCCATATGTAGCAGCAACTGTGGATGAGACTAATGGTGATATGTTATCAGTCTCACCCTCCTGACTTCATTTTGATGTAGGAGTAGGAAGAGCCTTAGGCTTTTCCTGTAGCAGGTGATTTTCTTTTTTTGTCTGCTTCGGTTGGGGTTATATTACCAAACCTATTGGGGAAACTAAGTTTACCTCACCTTTCTCAGTAATAGCCATGCATGGTCTATGGTCGTTGACCATAAAAGCACCTTGCATAATCATGGTCAATTGACCATGCATGGCCAACATACATGATGGCCATGGCCAGGTAAATATATATTCTGCAGGAAAAAGGTTTATCCATAGGAAAAAATATTATCCATGGGAAAAAACATATTCTGGTCATCATACATATGGCCATGCATAATGGTTGGCTAAGTAAAATAATGAACCTAGGGAGATTTGAACCAAGACACTATACAACTTACATATACCAACTGTCACAGTTAACCACTAGACCATGGAGAGTATTACATGTAGATTTATCATTATACCTTATAAGGGTACAACTAAAGTCAATTATCCTTATTCATGAAGGTTATCTTTAATTATAATGAATATAAGTTATTCAGACAGATTATATTAATTATTTTCAATTCTATTTCTAACAAACAGCATCACTAATAATTATTTTATTTAGCAATGAGACCCTACTTAGAACTCAATAAGAAATGTCACTTTAACAGCTCTTTGGTATAGTGGTAAAATGCAGTATTGCTTGGCTATAGGTCCTGGGTTCAATTCCTGCTCTGGTTGGTTTTTTCTGACCAAATGCATGTTGACCACCATGGCCATAATACATGTTGACTATCATGACCAAAATGCATGTTGACCACTTGTGGTCGTTTGGCTATAAAAATGCAAGGTCAGTTTGTGACCATCGGTCAGAGCTTGATACATAGATCTTACTGATAGGCCTGCCATATTGCACAGTAGACTTACTTCCCATGCAAGCCAGTTGTAATATCACAGGCTTCTCCAATTCAAACTTTAGCAGTTTGTTGGCTCTGACGAAATTACTTGACATCATGATTCCTTCACACCCATTGTCTAAAAGGCAGTGAGTCTTTGTTCCATCTATATCCCAAAACACTGATATAGTTTCATTCTCTTTACCTCTGGTAGGTAAAGGGCGAGCTTTCCTCCTGGCTCTATGATCATAGACAGGCTGATCTTTTTCTCCTGTCTGTACCACTGCAGAGACTCTCATATCTGTCTCTGATTCCTGGACTCTAATTCCATAGAGTCTGTGTCTCTCATTATAGCCTGATGCTTTGATGACTGCATTGACCCTTACCACTTCATTGTCAATGAATCTCGTTTCATATTCCTCATCATTGAAACAATACTGTTGATCATCCTCTTCAGGTTGATCTTCCCAATCCTGTTGCTCCTCTGGATGAGGGGTATCTTTGTCAAATTCTTCAATTTGACCTTCTCTTCTTCAAGAATAACTTCTTCTATTCTTGCTCTGGCAATCCTCCTATTCTTGTCAGGAAAAGGACAATTTGGTCGAATATGAGCTGGTTGATTGCAGTTAAAGCAGACAACAGTATTGTTTGCTTTCACAGCAGTCCTAACAGGATTGCTTTGGGTGGGTTTATTCACTGTATTACCCACTTTTACTGGGTTTTTACTGTATGTGGGATTAGTTCTCACATTTCCCCCCCTGCTGACAATGACTGAGTTGTCGGCTGGTTCTGGACAATTTTACTTCCAGATTTATGCTGTTTTGATGATCCAGCATTTTGACTCGTACTACTCTTATTCTGAGTAGTTGTATGCTGAGCATGGCTGTGTTCTGCAATTGCAGTCTTATGCAAATAAGAACTGCCATGATTACTATTGTAACCAGAGGTATAACATTTGGCATTATCAAACATTACTGCTTATTCAACAAGTTCATCAATCTTGCTGAACTCAGGAGTAAAACCTTTCTTGAGCACTTGGTCTCTTATATCAGGTTTTAGCACATCCATAAATCTGCTTCTATATGAATATGCATCTGGCAACTCAATCATCTGTTTTACCAGCTTTGACAACTCTTGATGGAGTTGTTGCATGGTCATATTACCCTGCATGATGTTGTCATAATTGACAGCAACTTTGTTCAGCGACAATGTCAGCATGAACCACTTCTGGAGTCCCATTATCACGGATTCCAGGTCCTAATGTTTGATCTCATGATCAAATCGCTCTACCTGCCAGTAGAACCATTCTTGGGCTTCATCAGTTAAACACTGACCCAAGAATTGTAGTTGGATCTTACCTGCTTGAGGTCCAAGTAGATTGTACATCAACATATATTGCAGTACACTTGCAACCCAGGTTTCAAACTTTTCCAGGTTGCACTCACCGCTGTAAGTGGGAGGACTTCCCATTTTTACACCAGCTTTAGCCAGAAATGACTTTTCTGGCTCAGCTTTGTGTGAAGCATCTTGTATTGCTTGCTTCACCATCTGCTGTATACCAATGTATTCAGCGGTCTTATTAACTACTGCACCATCTAATTGTGCAGTCATTGACAAAGCAGGTTTACTTTGTCTGTTTAAAGGTGCATCAGCTTCATTTCTACCTATATGCGCCTCAAGTATGGAATTTATTCCATACTCATGTGAAGGACTATTTATATTCCTTCCCATATTTGCACTGAACCATACTTGTTGTTCAGGCATTAGACCCACTTCACGCAGCCGTGTGTTTTGGTCTAATTGGAAGCGTATGTGATGCACTTCCCTTGCAGCCTCCAGAAGCGCCTCTTCCGGTGCTTCCTCGTATAAAAGGTTGTTAACCTTTTCTTCTGTCATCTTGAGTTGCAGCTCAAGAGCTCTACGGCTATGGTGGGTGGCCTTATCACTAAGGTCACTCCAGTACTGGGCATTTTCTTCCAGTGCTGTCATTGAGTGAGAGACAGTAGTAATACTGTCTGCATCAGAACACAACTTGTCCTTAATAGTTGCAGAGATAGTTTCTTTTATCTCTTCTCTCAAAGCATTCATATCAATGCTTTGTTTTTCTTTTATTGAACTTCAGGAATGTTCAATTGATTCAGGTATACCCTGAATAGCTTGAGCAACAGCTATATAATTCTGTTGTTATTATTAACACTCACCGGCTCGCACCACGTGTTAACTGGAGACGCATCACATCTATTTTTAGTCTGCACAGACTCTCGAGAGTTCATGCACACATCCTCCGTCACGTGTATGACACGTGGGTGACTGATTAGTCACGTGTTCATCACGTGTACCACGTGCATACCTTGTATGTGCATCACAGCCGCGTTGTGGCTGTGAGTCTTCACTCTGCTCACTTTAAGCAGAGCTCTGAATATTCTTATGAATATTCAACCTCTTAGGTGACAGGGAATTCTTGTCACTGTATAGTTCTCTGTGAGATTGTTTCAATCTTGCACGTTCTTCTTGGCAGGTCCCAATTACTGGGACGCTAGTAGCACCCTGAGCTGCTATTCACTCAGCAGCAGCCTTGGCAGCTGATTTGTCACAAGATTGGTTATTTCCGGTCTCAATAGTCTTCCCAGAAGACTGTCACTGAGGAACTAAAAATATGTTCTTCATTGTTGGGGATATTCTATTCATAGATGTTCTGATTTGGTTGAACACAGTGTTCAGCTGTTCAGTAGCCTCCATGGCTTCTGCTAGAACAATCTCACTGTTTTCTTTGAGATTCATAATATCAGCATACTCCTTTCAGAGTGTGCTTAATTCACTAGCTTTAATTGTAAAGCTACTGTCCTCATTCTCCGTACCTCCTTCATCAGGAGATGCACGATCAGATTCATCAGGGGCCCCGCCGAGGTCGTGTCCTGAATTTGAACCAGAATAGATTCTCCAAGGAGAATCTCGACCATGAGTGGCTGTGCCCAAGGCAGTAGCCACTCGCGATAGGCATTGACTGGGCATAGAAGACCTGGCAGTGCTTGCCGCACCAATAGAAGACTGTATCCTCTCGGGTACAGTCTGGGGTCTGTGTGCTTGTGTGCTTGATTTGCTCGGGTGTTCCTTGGTGAACACCTTCACGCTCTGTTGGGGGTCAACAGAGGCTTGTGGGGGAGGATTCGTCAGCTCCCCCGAGGTGAGTCTTGGGATGGGCTCATCCTCATCTACAACTTGAGCGGACGGCTCCGCTGTCTGCTTGTGAGTATGACATGTGCTCATTGTGCTCTATACTATTTGTATATAAATACAAATAATATGGTTTAAAATAGTTCTTAACCCATGGCACTTCTGTGTACGCATGTATACACATTGATTCACCCAAAGTACTACCACACAATGTTGTTGTGTGCTAAATACTCAGAACTTTCAGGAGAAAGTTAAAAAAGATATAATAGTTGTTATATCTGATCACACCAAGACTAACTGAACTCAAGTCTATTTAAGTATCTAGGTAGTACAAATTGGTATGAAGTAAAGATATGTGCTGGCATGCTACATGCAAGCCATTGTGGACACTTATGGTGTCCACACTATTTATATAGCATATATACAATATATACAATATATATACAATGTATATTATTTACTATTATAATATATATATATAATATAACAGTCTTAAACTGTTCCATAACCCCAGTACTGTTCAATAGGATTGAGTTCACAGTGGAACTTGGGCAAGAAAAGACAGATATGGGCAGCCTTCTCAATTTCAATTTGAAGGAGAGGCTTTTCATTTTGAAAGTCAGCCTGTTCAGCAAGGCAGTGTGTCATGCAGCAGAGACTGTCCCTATCTGAGTCCTCAGTGTCCAAGTCATCAATGTCTAACCTGACATCCTCTGTAATGTATTCTGTTATACCACAGGGTGCCATAAATAATATGAATAAGTCCTTACCAGCTGAATTGAAGGTTTCAGAATCATCTTCCATCCTTGCTTTGGCTTCCCTCTCAGCCTTTTCATGCTTAGCTTCAGAGAGACTGTAGGTCTCACAATTACCCAGTGGCTTCTTGCCACCTTGAATATCCACCAATAAATTTCATAATCCATGCTCCTTTAACACCACTTCCATTCGCTTCACTTGATTCAGATATTTTGGATGGTCAGGTGGAAATACCATGGATTTCCAAACATCAGGAAGATGGGGATGAGGTTGTCCATCAGTATTTCAGTGTCACACAAAATAGACTGCTTCCCCCCAGGACTAACATTCATGTTCTTCGCAATTAAAGCATTTGGTGAAAATGCTTGATGTGCTAACAACTGGTCAAAGAGAAATACCCCCACAGTGTCAGGGAACATTATATTGTAAATCTTGAGTGCATCATCAAACTGCATACAAAATATCCAGATTAATGCTGAAAGGTTGTTTAAAAAATAGAACTGTAAATCCCCTGTTCCATAAGTTGTTTCATGTTCTAATATGTGTCATGATCTTCCTGGGGTAAATGATTTTTCAAGCATCAATGACCTTGAGTCTCTCTGCTTCTGGCAGGTGTGACTGCTCAAAAAGCTGCTTTGGGGTCAATGATAATTGTCCTGTAGCTTCAATAACAAAGTGAGATACATGAAGAGGCAATCCCTTCCCTTTCTGCATAGATCTTGTTGTCCTTCTGAGAGCCATCCAGTGCTCTGTTGATCATTGGCATGAAACCCACTTTCATCATGTGCAATAAGATGATGAGCCTTCTCTCCTGGCCTGAGAGTAGGTTTGATAGGTTCCCCTGTTTTGTTATTATATGTAACTATAACCCATCACTGAATAAGCAAATCACTGAACTGAAAGGTGTAAAAATGCTTACTCATTGTTCTAATTCAGCCATCCTCTCTAAAAATTTATTTCGGTACTCAACAACATCTTTCTGTTCATGACCATCCATATAAACTCCCTTTTGATGTTTTCTGGGTTTATAGCCCAACTTATTGAGCCATTGCTCAGCTGTTTGAAGGGTAACCTCTTTTGAGATTCCAAATGAAGGTAAAAGTGCTTCATTAATGTGCTTGTGAAAGGAAATTGAAGTGACTTATCATGACAGTTGGTTTCCACCCACAATATAAAACTAATTAGTCACTTACCTCCCCAATGTCAAGACTGGTCAAATAAATCCTCACTGCACTGAACAATCCTTCATCATTGAGCAAAGAATGATGAAGAGCAGCTTTGCCTTGAGTACTTTCAGAGAGGCATCCAAATCTTAGCACATGAGCTGCTTTTGCACAAAGCTGCCTTGCAAACCATGGGCCTTTTGTCAGCTTTTCACCTTGACATCAAATGGCAGGTTTGCATTCTGCAATTCTAAAGCTTGCAATTAGGTTGGGTTGAGCAACACCTTGATGGTGCAATTTTTCTCAAAGGAGGTTGTAATCCGAGAGTACAGCAAGGTCCAACATGGTTTGAACATCTGTTATCTTTGATTTTTGCACTTTCTTGAGCAAATCTTGAAGGATCTGATCAAGCTCTGAGTAGGAAGTCTCTTCAACATCTATGGCTGTTGTTCCACCTTCTTTGGGGGTGGTATGAACCAGGGAAACATCAGGAGGTTGTGGTGAACTCTTCAACTCCTCAACAAGGCCATGTTGAGATGACTGTAGCTGTTGTTGCAAGTCTGGATGGCTTTCTGGGATAGATATTTTGAGTATTGAAAAATTCTCTTCCAGTGACATGAGCATGACATTCAACCATTTAATAATTCTGTTAAAAACCATGTGAAAAAAAGGTAAAATTTACAGCTTACTGCATCTGGAGGACCAGTCTCATTATTCTGTTCACCTTTCTCAACAAGACCCTCTTCTCTGATATCAAACATTGAATTCATCTCCACAGACTCTGGTGAATATTCCAAAATCTCATTATCATCACTTATTGCAGTGATATCAAGGCTCTCTTCAGGTGATGGTGCATGTCAGCCTTTCTCCTGCATGTCATGAGTGGATCTACAGGTTCTTGCAAAGAATAAAAGCATACCACAGATGTCAGAGGCATTTGCTTTTGCATGCTTATCTCTTCACCATTGGGTGGTTCTGCTCCCTTTGGTGTATGTTCCTTTCTTCTTCTTGGAAATTGGTTCATTCCTTCAATCAATTTGCATTTGCGAGGCTCTGTTTCCTTCTGGGAGTATTTTTAGTATTCCAGAACTGTAAAAAAAGGACTCTTAATCTTTGCCTTCCAATTTTCTGAGAAAAAGAGGGGATACAGTTGAACCAGACCACCCAACAGCTCCAGCTCATCTTCACTTGCCTCTATCACCGCTTCCACCACACTCTCCTGCTCATTGATCATTTCCTCTTCTCTGGACTGAGAGTTTGCCATCCTGTCTCTGCTGGCCATGCTCGCACTATCATATTCATTGTCACTGGAATTATATTCACTCCTGGAGTCCTTTCACAACTTGATCTCTGGGGTACCACATTGCTTCTTCACTCTTGTTCTTGCACTGCACTTTTTGCCTTTGATACACCCCATAATAGTTAAGGTATGGGAGAAAGAAAATAATTTTTTATCACTATGTCAGCACACACTGTGGCTATTGGTTACAGCTTGACTCTTTTGGCACTCAGAGCAAACAGGTTGTGGGCTCAATTCCTGCTGCTCCTCATTGTCAAACTAAGGCAAGTAATCTTCCTGATTCTTAATTAAAAGTATATCTAATAATTGACTTGAATAGAAAGTTATACCTTCACTTGAAATGAATACTTATGCTTTCATTTAGAACTTACAGTAAGTGAGTACTCCTAATAAGATATATTGAATACTGATTGATATTTGAAGTGTATATACAAGTCAGTACAAAGTAAATAAGTATGAATAATGAATAGTAAGAGAAAGAAAATAATTTGTTGAATTTTTGAACCTATACCCTGATCAGTCTGTTAGGAGCTTTGAATCTGATCAGTCTGATCAAGTCAGCCTGATCTGATGGCCTGATACTGCCTAATCATGCCAGGTTGGGCATTTCGGATTTTTGCAACATGTACAATGGGTGTGTCAATGTGAAACCCACTAAATTAGTGTAGTTCTGATACCTTTTCAGCCAATTCAAGCTGCCACCTTGTTCCCTTGAACAGCTAATTGCAATTCTAAGTCTTGGATCTCATTTTGATATGTCCAAAGTGAAGGATTGGGGTATATACCACTTGAGCACTAGGGTCAATGTCCATCCTGCTCAGATGTTGGAGCTGGCACAGAGTTATAATGTGGATAAGTGGGTGGAACCAGCCTTTAGGAGCCATGTCCAGCATTGTCTCTCCAGCCTTGATACTGGAAATACCATGTGCCATGGACTCCATCATTTTGCAGGTCTGGTGAAGCTGAAAGAGCTTATTTCTAATGCCAAACTATCTCTTGCATTTGGCAGGAAGCAATTCTTCACAAGTAATACCTTTTGCCAAGACAGCAACCAATGCAGAAGGAGTTGGAAACAATCTATTGGATCCATGTCAGCTCAAAGATTCATCACCCTGACAAACTGGTCTCACTCGAAGAAATTCCTAGTCTAGTAACCTCCTGGACAGACCATCCCAGTGTTTGTAACCTCTGTTATGAGATGTCAAGTCAAAAGATCAGCTCGCTTCTGGAAGAAATGTCCCATGAAGAGGAGCGACTAATTCTGACAGAATAGCTGTGAATAAGATCTTGGATCTGCAGAAGGCATTAATGTAAACTACTGTAATCCCTTGAATTCTTGTCATCTTAATCCTTTATGTGTAATGTGAATGAATTTGTTAATCTAACATGAGTAAAACAGCTTTACAATGTTAGAAATGGATTTGCATGCAAGGGACCAACAAAATGTCCGACTACAGGTGTTTTCTAGGCGCCCAATTCACTAGATGTTGTCTCAGATTCCTATATGGGAGATGCAATTCTAAGGCCTGAAAAAAGAGATCAAATGGTTATGCATATCTGACATAAATATAGATTCATGCTCTCTAGACTGGTGATGGAATAATAAATTAGGCCTTATAATTCAACTGTATACCTACAATTTGATTCCCACATGCCATCTGTAGGGCAGAACAAACCAGATAATCCAAATTTGTTTACTATTGCTTGGAATACATATTGGGAAATATAACAGCTTTGTGCTAAAGGTGCAAAATCCGGAATAATTTTCACCATTATTGTGCCCCAACATACCCAGCCTGC
Source organism: Sphaerobolus stellatus SS14 (assembly GCA_000827215.1). NCBI lineage: Eukaryota > Fungi > Basidiomycota > Agaricomycetes > Geastrales > Sphaerobolaceae > Sphaerobolus > Sphaerobolus stellatus. The sequence goes on from KN837172.1 coordinate 442,176, forward strand.
ATGTCTACTCTGCGTCCACTGCCCACATTATTATTCTGAAAGCCTGCTTGTCTGTTAAGTACTGATCTGACTGGCTCATATTCCTATTACTTTTCTATTTATGTTCTATCCATTTGACTCATTCATTTTGTATTCGTTCATTCAGACCCTTTTCCCCGCGTGGCTTACTTCTCCCAGGCAGCTTTCATGCTCACTATTTCTTGTTGACTCAACCTTTGTTTTCCGACCAGATTTCTTTTATCTTTCTTATCTGTGTTATCTTTTGCACCATGTGCTCATTCTTGCTTATCATTCAGCTGATGTATTTGACCCTTCAACATTTACATTATTTTCCCATCAGTTCTGCATGGTGTATCATCACACCATCATACACCAATTATCTTTTCATGATTCATCTTTGATTATCTTTTTATCCAATGTTTTTCCGCTCGGTTAATTATATTTAAATACACTCATTTGTATCTACTTTTACTCAGTCAGAAATTGAATCTCGTATTATCTGTTAACTCTACTCTTGTCTGTCTTTCCACTCAGGTTTTCATTCCCGCCTGGCTTTACTCTTACCTCTACTCTTGAACTCTGAAGTAGGGACAACCTACGACTCTGCAGGGTGCAACACATAAGTTGAAGCCAAGTCCCTTCAGTACAAGTCGTTGGTGTTTCTGACTGGAAACATTGACTTACTTCCACACGGCTTACCAGGTGTATTCTGTACCAGGACGTAACAGTATTTCTGACTCCTACTGCATAGTCGTATGACATCCAAGTCAAAGAATACTTCTAAACCAATAGAAGCAGTTAAGAGACCAGCATTCAGATTCAGCAACTCTCCACCACCAGCAACTTCACTTTCCGACCGAAAAGCTCGTTACGCTAGCATACACGGAGAAGTAGTTGAACCTTTGATTACCGATTGCAAATCCAGGACCCCACAACCACAACCTATCATGTCC
>KN837172.1:459329-470124 GCA_000827215.1 Sphaerobolus stellatus SS14
TGAGATAAGTCCCGTATAATTAATCAAAGTGTATAAATGCAACGTGCCTTTATCCAAGACCAGCTAAACACATTATCCTTCCTATGACCTCCCAATGATCTCCTACTAGCCCAATCTTCCGAGTCCTAATCGAGGGTCAATAAAAGCAAATTAGCCAAAGAATGTCGTCGGTAGATCAGACAGATAGACAGCAGCAATAGTGGTCAAAGATGAGCCAAGATACAATACAAAACATCAGAGGCAAGAGATGGCGATACAAGAGTATAAGTACAAGTCTGACCCTTGCGGCAGGAAGGTCGCCTCAGACAGCTTGAAGGGAGATGTTCGAAGGCTCAAGTCCAAGAGTTCCAGGCGATAAGAGATGGTGCTGCAGTGGTAAGCATACTGGAATGAATTTGGTGAAGATCAAACACATCTAGTTCGTTGTGTAGTTCGATATAGGGAGGGTGTTGTTGTAGTTCCACCAAGAGACGAAGATGGTGAGAACCACATGTGACTTGTTGAAAGTGGCATGTTGCAGTCTTCCTAAAAATATAAAGTGAAAGAAGAGCCTACCAAGTCTTAGTGAGCCCTAGCAGCTCTATCCCAGGTAGCGCTATCTAGCAAGTCAACATGCTAGGAAGCCATTTAGCCGCCTGTGTCAAGGGGTGGTCACATGAAGAATTGACAACACTATCTACTGATTGAGCATTAAGGTCAAATTTAGGACCCCCCCCCTCTACTGGCGCCTATACATTACTATATTCAAATTACTCCTAGGAAACTGTACAGTATGACTGTGGCATTTAGAAGGTGTAATGGATAGCTACAAAATCAAAATGGATTACTTTGCACTGTTCTTTACCTTCTTGGTAGGCCGAGTGATGAGATGCTCAGCTGGAGCCTTTTTCTTGCGGCATCCCGGACATTTCCAGTCCTTTGGGGTGAATTCCAAAGGTGGATCAAGACAATGAAGATGGTACTAGGCATATTTAAGTCAGCTTAATGTCAGCGGCCAATTATTTGAATTTTACTCACCCATCTCATTTCACAACCTCTGCTGATACACTCAACAAGTCCCTGTTCTCTACTGCAGCTTTGTGTTCTTGACTTTCATCGCAATGTTGTTGGTAATTGCCATCCCCTCTGAGTCCAACGTTAATATCTTTTTTGCAAGCTTCACAATATCTAAACAGATCTTTGGCCACCTTCTTGGTCTTAAGTAAGATATTTGTTAAGAAAAGAGTTTTTCAAATATAGAAAAGAACATGACATACCTGCTTTGGAGGCATATCTGATGCAGAGAAGTACTCAAAGAAAGATGTTCCGGAAAGAGTTCCTTAGGTTCCCATACAGGGAATCATTCGAGACCATTCGGTCTCAAGGGTCAATTACTCGAGGCCATTCGGTCTCAAGACTCAATCAGCCTTGGCAACGACGGACTAATGAGCTATGACGGCGTATTCGGTGTTCGATCGGTGCTAATCAGCTTGTAGGAGGCCAGAATCGTCGGAGTTACAACATGGTACTAAAATAGCATTAGGCAAGATCTACGACCCCCCCCCTCCCATAGATAGTGTCATCAAACCCTCGCGTGACTACCCCTTGGCCCGTGTCAACTTTCCTGATGTGTCATTGACAGAGGTGATCTTCTCAGACAGGTGGCGGAAAATGCACAGTAAGTATCACTCCTTAAACATTTAATTCATTGTTTTAAATTTTAATAAGTCTTCGACAGCAGTACATTCTTTACCCGAATATCTCGTATAAGCTCACTGACGTTCACCACCCGCCCAAGCCCACCTAAGGCCTCCGCTTCCCCCGTGGGGCGATCCCAGATTCACACGCAGGATCGACATCAGTAAATGCCACATCTGAGAAACGCCGAATATAGCGTTTCCCAATGCAGATGGAGTACCCAGTCGGTCGGAGTGCATATGTTGTCGATGGTGACATGAGCCAAAATTATGTTCTCCGAGTCATCGCAGCCAGATGATCATCGTCCGATTGTATGATTCTTTATCCAGATAGTAGTTGAGCCGGTGCAACCAGCTGTACAGCACTGTATCGCTAATGCATTTGCTATAATTAATCGAATATCCATCAGAAGTCTCTCTCACAATAACCAGATCCCACTTATAAACTTCATTGCCGACAGCAAACTGTTTTCCATTCCCCCAGAGCGCATAGATACACAACATGGCTACAGTAATTGGCGAAACCGTGACTATCACTATTCCAGATATTCCGCACCTGTAAGTCGCTTGATTCTACGTTCACAGAAGCTGATAGAGTCCATAGTCTCGGACCACTCGTAAATATTCACATTAGAATATTTCTCAGGACATCCATTTAACTTTGAGCTTCAGTTAATAGGTCTCGTTCTCAACTGGGGACTTTTGGGGATCCTTTCGATGCAAGTCTGTATGTCATTTTCCTCTTGATCAAGTGTTTACGTTCCTCTGAATATCCGGCTTTCAGTTTTCTACTATCTATGCTTTCCTAAAGATTCAAAATACAATAAGACGCTAGGTAAACGAGAGGTCTAAGCGGCGGGCCTAATCAATAGTCTGACATTCAACATTTTAAAGTCTATTCCTTGTTCTGCCTCGAAATAGCTCAAACGATTATATTGACTAAGGATTCTTGGGACTGGTTTATTAATGCTTGGGCCGACCCCGTCCGAGTTGGAGAGTATGGGATAGAATGGCTCAACTTGCCCATTATGGACGGAGTTATTGCTGGAACCGTTCAACTATTTTTTGCGTGGCGTATTTGGATTTTAGGGAGATCTTGGCCACTGGCCGGACTTGTTGCCATTGTGAGTACCTCAATCATGCAGTCATAACAGGTTTCTTTGAGCATCTGGTGAAGTTGGCGTTATTGCAAGCATCCGCGGCGATTGCAACTGGAATTGACGTATGTGAAGTGTCTCCTGTACATTTTTAAAGTTATTTCTAAATATAATCAACAGGCCAGTCGTAAGGGAATGTGGGTGGATCTTGCCCCCCTTTTCCCCGTCGTCTCGGTATGCCGCTGTCTGTTATTTGATTTAGATGGCTTAAGTACTAAAGGCATAATAGGTGTGGCTTGCAACCAGTGCAATCGTGGATATTCTAGTAGCTATATGTATGACCTATCTCGTGAGTATCCTTCAGCCTGGCTTGGGGCTTGGAAGTTTAATCAGGTATTCATCCGTACATAACATCCAGCTCCTCAAGAGAAGAACCCACTTCTATCAAACTCAACTTCTCATTTCTCGTCTCATACGTCTAACTATTGAAACAGGTTCTGGTACCGGTGTGTATTTCAGTCATCTAACAGGTGAGCTATCATTGACGGACATTAGCTATTGTCGCCATGATTGATGTTACACTCTTCAATACAACGAAAGTAAGAGGAATATATTAGCAAGATAGGTTGGCATATATTGACGTATTCTTTCGATAGGGAACAAATCTTCATGCTTGCCCGTCCGTTGAGCCTCTTTTTGCTTTTCTGAACTTATTAGCATAATTCAGAGCCATTGTACTTGCCAAGCTGTGAGCACAGAACCCTGCAATTCGATAAGCAATATGTCCTGACATTACGTTGTTCATTTTAGGTATACAAATACGCTCCTTGTGGTTCTGAACAGTCGTCTATATGCGCATCGGGACAGGGTTACTGATAGACTGGCTGGAAATCCGAGCTCTAGCAGTTCTGGCAGAGATTACTCGCGTAACCGTTTCGTGGAGGCACTTGCCCAGAGGCCTGGAGTCACAGACAATGAAGATAATCCAAATTTGGCAAAATCAAGAGCCCTTGAAGATATTCATCTTGAATCACTGTCAAAGGTAAGCGTAAATGACAACTTGAAATGAGATAGCCTGGCGATATACTGAAAATCCGATTAAAGGATGTCATGACGAAGGGTCATACTACCGAGATTAGTCACGACAGAGAATTGGCCAAGACTGGTCCGATCAACATTTGGATTGACCGCGATGAAACTATCCGCCACGACATATGATGTATATATGTATGCGTGGGTCACAACCTAATGAAACTTATGCAGTCAAGGGATGATCGAACATTATCGAGCATTATGTTATGGAATCTTGATACGAGTCGGAGGCTCCATATTACCGTGTGTATATATATCGAATATGCACTTGCGTTAAAGTATCACAGGCTGGTGACGGAGACAGTGGGCACTGGAAGATAATGAGTGATAAGAACACTGATGAAGAGAACAACTCCCTTTAGTCGCACTCACTGTAGTACCAGTAGGCACTCCGAGACTACCTTTACACTGCGCGTGAACCCAAAAGACGTCTTCTTTTTAGGGTTTTCTTTGATATCGGCAGCTAATTAGAGAGTTTTTGCAGGAGCGCCAGCGCTTTTGTGGCGCTATTTGTGGTTTTGCAGCTGGCGCTCCTCAGCGCTCCATCTGGCGGCACTGTATACTCATAATCCCCATCAGGTGAAGTCTCTCGAGTAATAGGTTCACCTTTTAGAAGGACAGCATTGCAATACTGACAACGCCTACTCCAGTAATCCTGTATTTGTGAATGATGCCTTCAATTTTGATAACTTCTTTTGAAAGTGATCCACCAAGGTATGTCTTCTTCAATAGGTGAACATCTTGATTCAACTGTTGACTGTCTCTGTAAATGTTGTTGCTGTTGATACTCTTGGATGTGGTGATTAATATTTTGATTATTATTTTCTTCAGTGTGTGAGCAAGCTCTTCACCTTGTTGCAGCCAAACAAGATTGCTCCCTGTAGTTTTCATTTTGTCTTCATAACTGTGCTCATTGACAGTCTTGTTCTAGATTTAATGGCATAGTGTTGGGATATTGGAACATGAATTGTGGGAGGAACTTAATTATATACAGATTTTCTAAAATATTTAGATCTGTAGATTGTAACTCAGAATAGCTAAAACACATTTATAATCAAATTGATCTCAATGGTGTCATCATATCAATAATATATCTGAATTATTTCCTACTGACTGTGGAACTTTCCCTGTTTCCATCATCATTTGCCTTTTTTCTCTTTGTAGGAGTTTCTGGAGTGTCTTTGTTGAAATTATCTGGAATGGTAAAATCTTCCCGGCACTGGTTACTGAGGGATCTGGGAGTTGATGGCATAGTGGAAGATTCCCTGATGATTTTGATTTCATTATCAGCTAACCAATTGGTATTGGCTAATTTACAACCTAGAGATATATTTCTTTTATCAGAAAGTTTCAAAGGTTAGAAAAGTAACATACCTTTGATAGGAGATCCACCTACAGCTTTGTGCTTTGTGCCAGGGAAAGCGATATCAATAATATCAGCCAGAATTTGAGGCATCTTGATCTTTGTGTTAGGGTTACTGGAGCCTGTGATGATCACTGTAATGCAGGTAAGAAAGTCTGGTTGTGGTAAGGGAATAGCTTTGTGAAATTTGCTGTTTTCAGCCAAGGTGAACAAATAGGAAGAGCTCAGATCTCCATCCCGGAAGAATTGCATCAAATCCAAGTTAAAGCACTGTTGTTTTTCATTATTGGAATTGCTGTGGTTGATTAAATTAGAAGTGTAGAAGATAAAGCAGTAATTGATGGCATGCTGTTCCACAAACAGTGATTACAGGAGGTTTTGGGCACTGTTTTCCTTCCATTTGAGAAAGCTAGATAAACATAATTATGTGTTATTAAAGGCAAAGGAAGGAAAACCTTTGAGAACTTACCACAAAGACATCAACTTGAAAATCCAGCATTGAATGTTCCATACCTTCAGGTAGATTGGTTGAAGTGTGAATGGTAGTAAGTTTGCCAGATATGTAATAGTAAACACCTTCAATTGGCATTGCTTCATTGGAGTCATGATAGTAGTGGATAAGCACTGTTACAGTTTGAAGGATGCTGTCCTCATCATGTCCAATGGGAAATTCAGCTGTAGCATGAATGAGGTGACTGCTCTTTGAGGGGGGTTGCTCAACATGAAAGAGTATGTAGTATTCATTCCTTGGTGGGGAAAAGACATGCTAAGCTAATATTTATATTTTCTGGTGAAGAATATGCTAGAAACAACTTACAGATCTGCAAAAAAATTGTAAGGCATCTTAAAGGAAGAAAAGATTTTCATTTCATACGTTGACATAAAAATTCATAGATAAATGAAGAATATGCTGGAAACAACTTACAGATCTGCAAAGAAATTGCAAGGCATTTTAAAGAAGGAGGAAAAGATTTTTGTTTCATAGATCTTGCAATGTTGGTGCAATAATTCATGGATAAATAAAGAATATGCTAGGAATAACTTACAGATCTGTGAAGAAATTGCAACGCATTTAAATAAGGAGGAAAAGATTTTCATTTCATAGATCTGGTGATGTTGGCATAAAGATTCATGGATAAATAAAGAATATGCTAGAAATAACTTAAACATCTGGGTAGGCAGTACATCATAGGAGAGATCTGTTACACCTATTAGCTAGTATGGAGCTCTAGCAAGGAACATTCCAAAAATGGAGGTGGACTGACATGGGAAATGGACTTTAATTTTTAGTATTCAGAAGACAGAAGACTAATATATTACATAATTCATACATGCCCAAATATGGATTATGAAATTAAGCACTTCGCTCCTTATATGGCAATTGTGTTTGTCTGCTCAAAGTTCCATATCCTCTGTCTGTTGTTTTTTCTGCGGCGTAATTAAGTACTATATATAAAGTCAGGGTTAGCCACAATTTTGATTTAATTTTAATTTTTAAGGCCGGGATCAAATTCCGGACAAGGTCCAGTCTTTTTGACAGGGCCAGTTCCTCATCCGGACACTATTTCCTTTTTGGGACGATCAAATTCCGGACATTTTCTTGCTAGCGGGAACTGGCATTGATAGGGATATTCGGGGGTCCTATGGCAACATGTATATATCCCATTAAGATGAAAACCGGAAGAAGTTGCATCTGTTGCGAAAGAGGAAAGAATACATAGTATAAGAGAATGATTATCAGTATTTTTGGATATCTGCGAGTTTTCGGCCTTCTGATGCTTGTCTCTGTCTGGTGTTCAGTGATATAGTTTCAGTACAGACCGGTTATGCATCGGAGCCTATTATGTTTTGGACATGGCCGGGACTTCCGACTTTCAACGACTACTGAACACTAGAGTTTTAGAGATGTAAGTATCATAAGTAAGTCCATCCTAGAGCTTCGAGTCCATTCTTACAGATTCTTACCTATATCGGGAAGCTCCAACTGATTTTTGATGCCTCTAAATAACTTTCTTGTTTAGGTTGGTTTAAGGGCGGAGTTAAATATGATGTGGCACAGGGTGGTGGTCAGTAAGAGGAACGACCGGGTCGTTGATACTCGGCGCTCGACGCGATCTGATGCCGATGATGTGATGGTCATCCTCCTCAATACATCTATCCCTTCTCGTAGTGGGAATGAGCCTATCAGTACTTATACGTAAATAGTACAATGGGGTTCTATGTCTATTCAAGAAGATGCGTATCACAGCTACATGTAGTAACAAGTCTAATACATTCTCCCCTGTACGAAATGATCAAGTTCGAACAATTTAAGTTATTATTAGAGTATATTCAGAACGCCGCTACTTTTACAAATACCTGGCAACTATAATCTCTATGGCATTTCTAAATGATAGGAGCCAGTACTACGGGCACCATTGATATATCTTTATTTTTAAGTCTTCTTCTTACAACTGGATCTTCTCATGCCTTAACTAACTCCTGAGGCAATGGGAAAGGTTCAGAAATAATACATAAATATTTGCGATTAAGTCTTGTTAATAGTTTCCTTGTCCTTAGTGCCTTAGCTTCTAAGGCATTTCTAATATTAATGCATGATGGAATGCACCGGGGGTCAAATGACCAACTTCTCTAGGTTGCTGCAGGTCATGATTCACTGGAAATCACACTACTGGCTAACGCCGGTGACAGTGCAGTACATCAAGAATGACATGCGATGAGAATTGGTCATCATTTGCGTACAAGAGGAATCGCTGACCTTCACGAGTTCACAGTCGATCGTTACCACTCGGCATCTCGGCTGATACGATTCGCGAGATCTGACCAGCGCACCGGCGACAGCTATATTATTAGATAGTATCTTCCAATTCCTTCAAATCCTCCAAAAACCGCACCCTACGAAAGGTGCTATCTCCATAAATAAACAGCAAATAACATGTAAACGGCAGCCGCAGGGACCAATCAAAGCCAGACTGTCTCAACATGACATAGGGCGAGGGTGTAGGTATCCTTCAAGTTGCATTAGGTATCTCATCGCCTGCTTTTTCTGAAGTGAGCCGTATTGTCTATTGACACTACTACTAGTTCTATGCCCTATTCTTAGGCAGTTTTACGATGATGGGTTCCAGCATATCATCATTCAGTACCCTGTTCTCAGAACGCCCCCTGTGATGCTGGTCAAGTATGTACCTGGTATGGTTTATAGGTTCGTTTGAGAACTACAATGGTGAGGATCGTGAGGTCTATGAGGTTTGGCCTCACTGCGCAAGTGCTTGATCTAGATACCTTCAGAGGCTATGTCCGCATGCGTAAACCAGTCAACTGGTATTACGAGGTTTGGCCTCACTGCGCAAGTGCTTGATCTAGATACCTTCAGAGGTTATGTCCGCATGCGTAAACCAGTCAACTGGTATTACGAGGTTTGGCCTCACTGCGCAAGTGCTTGATCTAGATACTTTCAGAGGCTATGTCCGCATGCGTAAACCAGTCAACTGGTATTATGAGGTTTGGCCTCACTGTGCAAGTGCTTGATCTAGATATCTTCAGAGGCTATGTCCGCATGCATAAGCCAGTCAACTGGTATTTAAGAATCCCAAACATTTATTATATTTTCTACAACCTGGCTTTACTTACAATATACTGTACTTAGTGGCTACGCTGTATAGTTGCACCTCATTCTAAACAATTCAATTTAGTTTAACTTTCGCTTTTATCTGTGGAATAGCTATCCCGTCAGGAAGTGATCTCGAAACATTATGTTTTCAGTGGGATAAATATAGCTGGCGCCGGGTTTGAGGATATTTGATGCAATAATCTCGGCAATCGGAATGGTAACGATCGACTGTACACTGGACCTTCACCGGTTGGTGGGGCCGTAGCCAACACCTTAAGCTCCAGCGGGATATGCGCTAAAGGCCATATAAACCAGCCGTTCTGATCGCATCCTGGCACAGCTGAGATCCGACAGGACTGTGGTCACTCCTATATAGGTAAGTCCGAAAGTTATTCGGCTTTCGGCCGTCCGGCGCACACATTTTGCGCCCCGTTTCGCGCACTCCGGACTTACAGTCATAGGCCAGCGTCGTCCCGCCGTCTTATATTGCATATTGCATATATAAACTATATATCAATACAAACGCGACGATCTCTACTTTTTAGACACATAGAGTGGTTTTAAAACAGCTTGAGCACCCTTATCACCCAGTGCTTCCCACCTGGAGAATAAAACGAAATAAACAAGGTGCCGCCACCTCATAAATAAATACCTTACCCTTTACAGGCATAGCCGTTGCTCGCAGATTATCCAGCAGATGTTTCGCGTTATCCATGGTCGATGAAGGTTGATGTTACTTGGTGTCTCGCGGTGGTATCAAGTATCCAGCGGTGCAGATTGTCTCTCAGTGAAAAAAATGTAGCTATATAGCTCCACATCTTCTACAAATTGCCTAATTGATTTTTCGATCGAATTATTTGCATATCAGGGTTTGGAGGCTATTTCAGCGCACTCCGGCGGACTTAGGTAGCTCGAAAGCGGGCCTGCGGCACACTGCCGCTGGGTTACAGATATAAAAAATCTCTCCGCGTTCGGCGAACTCCAGGACTTACCTACATAGAAGTGTCCACAGTCCTGATCCTACGTGTATTATCAGCTCTATTATAAGCCGTCTGATTGTCAATGTCATTTAACTGACGTAGTAAGCAGTCGATGCAACTAAGTGACACTCTATTACAGATCCTTTGGCTATAATTACTCGTAATCAAATAGCCATGAGGGGAAAACAAATCACAATTTAAAGTTAAAGCTAATCAGACACTTCCCCCTCAACCTACTTATAAAGCAACCAGCAAACTTCTCCAGTCTGCAGGTACGCAAAGACGACGCGACATGGCTCCAGCAACTGGTGAAACGGTGATGATTACGATCCCGGATATACCAGACATCAGGAAAGTTGACACGGGCGGCTAAATGGCTTCCTAGCATGTCGACTTGCTAGATAGCGCTACCTGGGATAGAGCTGCTAGGGCTCACTAAGACTTGGTAGGCTCTTCTTTCGCTTTATATTTTTAGGAAGACTGCAACATGCCACTTTCAACAAGTCACATGTGGTTCTCACCATCTTCGTCTCTTGGTGGAACTACAACAACACCCTCCCTATATCGAACTACACAGCGAACTGGATGTGTTTGATCTTCACCAAATTCATTCCAGTATGCTTACCACTGCAACACCATCTCTTATCGCCTGGAACTCTTGGACTTGAGCCTTCGAACATCTCCCTTCAAGCTGTCTGAGGCGACCTTCCTGCCGCAAGGGTCAGAGTTGTACTTATACTCTCGTATCGCCATCTCTTGCCTCTGGTGTTTTGTATTGTATCTTGGCTCATCTTTGACCACTATTGCTGCTGTCTATCTGTCTGATCTACCGATGACATTCTTTGGCTAATTTGCTTTTATTGACCCTCGATTAGGACTCGGAAGATTGGGCTAGTAGGAGATCATTGGGAGGTCATAGGAAGGATAATGTGTTTAGCTGGTCTTTGATAAAGGCACATTGCATTTATACACTT
>KN837172.1:470744-480981 GCA_000827215.1 Sphaerobolus stellatus SS14
ATATTCCCCTGAACCTTCGCTATTTGACGATACGCATATACCCATTGTTCTATCACTTTATTCGTGTTATGTTCCACATTTGACTTATTTGTTTGTAAGACTTCCTTCCGCTTTCGTTCATGGACTTAGAGTATATAAGTACATGTATCTTAGCTAGTTTTCTGCAGTCAGAAATTAGCCCATTAAGCCTTATAGTCCTTAGTGTATATCATTCCTATAACTCGAGCCTAGTGCTCATTCCCTCTATATACTTCAGACCTCTATTACCTCCGAACCGAATACTACCTTCAGAGATCAACTCCGAACTTTACCTTGAACCTTTGATCCTACTCCGAAGTCCTACCTTCATTCGAACACTTCGTTCGGAACTTCGGTATTCAAATCTGCTCTTATATTGTTGGTTCTAATCTGTTCCAAATTAAGGACACATACATTTCGAGGCGGCGCAACCTACGACGTTGAAGCCAAGTCCTTCGGTTCTAACCCTTCGTTCTTTAGTGTGACTTCGTTCATTACTTCGGTCATGCTTCGGAACCCTTCGTTAGGATCAGTCCGTAACATAGATTGTGTTTAGACCAAGTAGGTCTAATGGTCCTCATTTTGACTGTGTGATCATAGAGGGGTTCCCCCTCTTTGGCTATTTTAGCTTTTCGGGCATTTGCCGGCCCAATGGGTATGGCTGTGGCTACCCGTGCCATGTCATGGTTATAACGAACCGAGTTAACTTGGTGGGGCTGGTCGTCATCCAACCAGTCGAATTTGCTGGGTTTGCTGCCCCAGCTATGTTGATCTTCAGATAGATCAAGTTGATTATCGTAATCTTCATTACAATATTTGTCCTCAGTAGGACGTTCATCATCAATCGGGTCATTGATGTCTTGGTCGTTATTATCAACCTGTTCTGTAGGAGAGTCTCCTATGTGGACGGCTCCTACTCGATGAGCCCTGAGGGGCTCTGGGCAATTGGGCTTGATGTGGCTCGATTTGCCACAATTGTAGCATTCGATGCTATTATGGGACGAATCGTGATTCGTCCGTTGCCTATTAATAATAGGTGGTCCAGCCCCACCAGGGGTATTTGATGAGTTTCTATTAACTCCCGAGGGTCCGGCAGTGATTGCTGGACCCTTGTTGATCTCACCTGATTTGGGGGGATCTGCACGGTGCTTGGTCCTGTCAGGACCATTAACCCTAGGTTTGCGCCTAGCATTGGACACTAGGCCATCGTCCCGTTGACTAGTACTAGTCATAGGTTCGCTGTTGCGAACCCCAATATCATAGTGGTTAGAGTCTTCAAGCTTAACTGCTTTCAGATACAACTTATGTATTGTCTTTTTCTCAGGGTCGTACCCTGCACGTAGTAGCAGGGATCTCAACCCTGGTCGTAGGTTATCTACGAACTTCTTACAAAGTGAATATACATCAGGTCATAGGACCATTCGAGATGCATATAACTCGAGTTCGGTGGCAAACTCCTGCACGCTGAGAGTGCCTTGTTTGATGAAGTCAAACTTGTTAGACACTTCACGTCTAGCTAATGAGGGGATGTACTGGCCATATAGGCCAGTCACGACTTGTTCCAAGTCCATGGGAGTACCTTGGTACTTCCTGGGTTCGACCATTTTGTTGAACCATTTGAGGGCTTTGCCCTCTAATCTCGTTCCTAGGAACGAGACCTGATACCTATACGCATCAGGGCCTAACATGCTGTGCATGTCTAGCCACCATAGGAGGCCTTTGATGAATGTCTCAAGAGCCTCGAAGCTCTGTTCCCCGCTATACTTATCAGGGGGAGTTACCTTAACTCCGGCTTTGGCCAATGGGGACTTCTCCATTGTAGTTTGTAGGTTTTGGTCAAGCATATACCTGACCATTCGTACGAGGGCATTATCGCTCTCGTTGTTGGACATATCTAGTATGTCCCGATCGTCTGGTTGTTGGAAGGGTATGGACCCTTCCCGATGATTCCTGACAGTGGTCTCACTGTCAGTGTCATTGTCTTCGATGCCATCGAAGGGAGCGTATTATACACTTTTACGGGTGTTATCCCGTATCACTTTTTCCCTAGTATTCTCACTAGGTTGGATCAATTGCTGTCAATTCTGTGGATTTAATAATCCAGCTTTACTCAATCTGAGTAGTCGTTTGTACTCCATACGAGTACTTCGAGCAGCAGTGGCTGCCTGTTTAAGATGATCTGCAGGCGCTTGGTCTGCATATAGCCGTTCTAGTACGGCTGTCTTTGCCAAGAGCTCAGTCCGGGCTCTGCCAAGCGCTTGCTTGGGATTGGACCTATTATCAGGTCTGTCAGTTGATTGTATCAACTCGGGATCAACATTATGTTGGTCACTCATTGAGTCTTCGTCAACGTTCAACCAATTACTTGGTTGTTCAGGTTGAGGATCCAATGATCCATCCTCATTATTATGATCCTTTTGGGGATCCCTAGGGTGAAAGCTCGACTTGCCCTTGGCAATAGTCAGGTATTTCTCCCTGATCGCAATCAGTCGCGTTCGCAAGGTTCTAGTCCTTGCCTCGAGAGCACTATTGCTCTCATTGGTTTTTGCCAATAATTGAGCTGCTTGACGGCTCATATTGTGGATGGATTGTACTTCATCCATATGCTTGTTAATGGTATCGAGCATCTCTTGGATTTGGTCGCCAAGTGCCAGTTCCTTGGGGTCTGGATCAGCCGAGGCCGATCGTTCACTTGGCTCAGCATAGTCTGAGTAAGTTTTAGGGAGCAGCAGGTCTCCGCTCCCATAGTGAGGATTAGGGGTCTGAGTGGGATCCTCAGAAATTCCCCGTTCGCTTGCTGGGTGGGCAAGCTCGTCACTGGCATGGGTGTTCCATGTCGTGGGGCAAATGGTATTCGCCTCTGAGATGGTTGACACCGTCTGGCTAGGATCCTTGCCAGGATCCATGGTGGGATCGTTCCCACCTATGACATTGGGAGTGCTGCCGCTGTCAGCGGCATCACAGGTCCCTGCAGGGACCTTGTCAATGGTTCTTCTTTTTGGGGCCATTGGAACGAATGTTCGTTCCTAATATTCGTAATTGAATATTTTGATGTATAAGTCAAAAAAGTGTAAAGATGCGGTCTTTACATTGGTTCACTAATCACACCTGTAAAGTGACTGTTTACAATTTATGTATTCAGTTACTATCTAGTACAGGTATGGGTTTAAGCTGGGGAGCGCTAGTTGCTGACCCAGGTACTTATACTACAGAGTTACATAATGTAACTATATATATTATGTAATAAACACTATCTACATGGACACATATATAATTGTCCATAAGAGTCCACAAGGACTCAGAATAGTTGACGTGAAGTCAACTCATTGTATGTACGGTGTCTACAAGAGACACATATATGCGTCTGGATAAAGCCTAATCGTGACTTTAGAGTAAGAGATTAATTATAATCCCTTACAAAGACCCAAGGATGGAATAATAATGTTGTTCACCTGCTGTTGAAGGTTCAACGGCGTTATCTAACAACATCATGAAGTTAAAGTTATTGAGTCTATAAAATTAACTTACTTCTTGATTCACAAGTACAGTAAGATACCTTCGAACAGCATGTGCAATCCTTTTATTGTTCAGGAGTGAGGTGTGTGCATGGTGTTTCTGGCTGTTGGAGGCAGTATGCGGAATTGTCTAATATAGTGTGCCGGGGAGCGATTTTTCTTGCAAAATAAGGGCCTTTCCCAATCAATTTTGCAACTGCTATACTGGCATGAAGAACTGGATCCTTGATTCTCGGAGCACGGCAATATTTTTCTTGAAGTTCTAGGAAATTCTTGACAGCATGCAAATGGATAAGCCAAGCAAAGGACTTGTATTTTTTCACTTCAAGGATTAACTTCTTAACAATTGTATATATGCCATCATTCTCTCTTTCTCCTTTTCTTCATCTATCAATGGATCAAACCATTCCCTAGCTGCCTCCCATAAGACTTGTTCTTCTGGCAGCAGATTGGGAACAGGGGCTTCACGGAAATTGAGATCCTCTGGAATTGGATTTGGAGCTGATGAATCCTGTAGAAAAAAAATTAAACAAATCGAAAGAAATATTACATGATAAATTACTTCTTGATCCTTTTGAATTTCCAGGTTATTCTCTGATTGACATTTGGGTTCAGGCTCTGGCACTAGCAAGACAACTGGTTCTGGTTCTGGCTCTGGCTCTGGGCTTGGTGCAAGGGCACACTTTGCTTCCACTGGCTTAAAAAAATATGTTAAAGGAGCACAGCCAGCAGCAGCCTCTCTGAGGCCCTTCTCTCTAGCATAACCAGCAGAGCGGGATGTCCTGCTACATGTTGCAGATGCTTTCTTGACAGGTTTCACTTCTGCAGCAGCATTTTTCTTCAAATTTTAATAAATATATTGTGCCATACTCAAAATAGATCCATATTTACCTTCTCAAAGAGAGATTTCCAAAGAAAATATACTTCTATCCGCTGATGACACTGCGATATCAGTCTCCAAGTCATCCTCCTCTTCCTCAGACAGCCCATCTTCTCCGCTCCCAGTCTCTTTAATTCTCTTTCGCTTCTCACCAACAAAAATAACATCCTCTGCGGCCACCCCCAAAGCCATCATTTCCTCTTCTGGATGTCGGGTCGAGCACCAGCTCGTTTAGGTCCTCTGCCAACCGGGAATCAAAAGTACGACCTCCTGACCCTCGTTGTAGCTTGGCCTGGGCTGCTTTCTTTCGTGGACGCGGCATACTGAGCTATAATGGGACGAGTGAAATTTGCACCTATCTGGACAATTACCTAATCAGGCAAAAATCCGGTTTTTTGTATTTACGCAGCTTTTGGTATGTTTCTTCTAGAATTTTCGTCCGGCGGCGCTGCGCGGCCTGGTGAGCTTAGCCGAGAAGTGTCGTGCCTTAGTGGGAGAAACTATATACACTCCGATCAACTGGGCACTCCATCTACATTGGGAAACGCCGTATGCAGCGTTTCTCAGATGTGGCCTTTACTGATGTCGATCTCGTGTGTGAATCTGGGATCGCCCCACGGAGGAAGCGGCGGCCTTGGGTGGGCTTGGGCGGGTGGTAAACGTCAGTGAGCGTATATGAGATATTTGGGTAAAGGATCATGCAATCAGACGGTGATCATCTGGGTTCGAAGAGAACATAATTTGGCTCACGTTACCATCTCTAATGCTTCTGTAGCTCCGAGGTAATGGTATGATGATTACGCCTGACCCTGGTCAGATGTGCTGGTCTCCAGAGAGTTGGTGCGTGGAGTTACCAGAGGGCCATTGATCTGCGTAAATATATAACCACATCAGCAAAGCGTGTCACGCACACTAAACTCCCCATAGTGTTAGCACTAGGTAATGGCGGATTCGCTAATCGAAGCTAGGAGTCGGTATAGACTATATATACCACCGCCTGTCGCTCCTAGCACAGGCGCTAAAACGGATTCTGTGTCAACTTTCCTGATGCAACCTTTCTAATTTGGCGAGAAACTTTTGAGAATGACTGTAATAGGAGAAATTAAATACACAGATATCATGAGTCGTATCTGTCAAGGAGCTCAGTCTCTCGCGGCCAGGTACTCGATGACCACACTCTCAGTTACGTCTCTCCAGACTCTAGGGTCAAGTGCATGATTGCTCACACTGGCCTTGTACGGATGATTTATTGGTACTCGCGTTATGATTCGTATACGAAGATTTCAGATATGTGCATTTGGTATGGAGCCCGACGGGCGCCAGCTTAAAACATTGGGTATTGGGTATTGACCATTGGGTTTTTGGTGTTAGGTAATGGGTAATGGGTATTAGGTGATAAATTTCTATGGGTTTTTTTCCCTGATATCTGTACTGATATACATGTGTCTGGCTCTATAATGGAGATGTAATGATTATCACCTATTTTCTTGTCAAAATCGCATGGTTCTCGACCATTGTCAATGAAGGGAAAGTGGGCTAATAATAACGTGCCCAGACTTTCGCTCCGGCTAAAGTGATCAGCGGCACTACTGCTTTATCAACTTTTATAATGCAAATTCTTTCCTAAAGCACTTATGTGCAAGAGCTCCCCGCAGTAGACGTTAGCTGGTTCTTTAATCGAGTTTAAACATTTTGTTTACTCAAGGCTAATCGGCTGCACCTCTGCCATATACTTCACCAGTCTGTGTACGCTCAGCGCACCTCGGGTCCGCCCCCTTTCCAGTGAAGCCATTCCCTTGCACTCACCGGTCTGTGTACGCTCAGCACGACTCGGATCCGTCCACTTTCCGGTGAGTTGCTCTCGCTACACGTGGTTTCAACACCACTCGCTTCGCATTTACTCTCACATGGTACTCATTGATTTCCCAGGCACGTTATTCCAATTTATTTAATACCAAGGGCGCGAGACATACTTCCTCGTTCTGACACTCTCGCGCCCTAGGTGAGTTATGGTTCTCAATGTCCTGTTCTATTCTTGTTCTGACGCTCTCGGATCTCTGCAGTACGGAGCCCGAGCGGCGTCAGGTTAAAATTTTCAGATTCCGACAATAGACATCAAACATTGACTTTCATCAATGGGTTTTGGATATTAAGGTGAGTGTCTGTCAATATTTATTAGGTATCTGTATTATATTTCATGAGGATACTATATATGCGAAGATAGCAAGGAGCATGTGATTTGACAAAGAAGGCCGCTCAGTCCCGGCTCGCCACTCACACGCATCTCCCTGCAGTGATTTAGACTTATTCTGAGAAAATGTCTATATAATACTCGGTTCAGAAGTTCTTAACATCTTAAGAGTAGATAATAAAATTATAAAGAAGATACACAAGGGCCATGCAGGAGCAGCAAGGCAGACATGAGGTTTCCACGAGGCTGGGAAGTCTTAAACCATGGATCTGTCTACCCGTCTTTCTCACAGCAACTCCCCATGTCAGATACGGAGAACTCTGAAGCACTGCCTCCATCTGTATTCATTCCGAATCCCTCTGGTAGTAACCAATACAAGGATTGCCGTATGTATTTCCCATCGTCTCTTTCTCGCCTGTCAGTAACTGTGTACGGGGAAATACATCGTCTCTTTCTCGCCTGTCAGTAACTGTGTACGGGGAAATACATCGTCTCTTTCTCGCCTGTCAGTAACTGTGTACAGCCTCCAGGGATGATGAACGTGTAAAACAGCTCATCCATGACCATGACCAGCAGGGTGTAAAAAGTCCGAAGACCCTCAGTGAGCTGCTGCTGGCAGAACATAATATTGTTATGAGGTATGTGGGCTTCACACGTCCAATGCCTTTGAGTACTGAACATGTCCCTTTCAAGCCCTATCAATGTATCACAACGAAAGAGGGATTATGGAATCATGAGCAGCAAGGCAACAACCCGCAGCCTCCCAGATACTGTTAAGCGTCAGATGGTACTTGATCAGCTTGAGATGGATCCGGGAAGACGGCAGGGTTGCACTCATTAAGGAAGGAATCTGCATGCGAACTGGCCTTGATTTAACTCGGTATTTTACCCTAAATTTTCAAATACTAACTTACAATATTTAAACGTGCTTATTCAGCGATTTTGTAGAGGAAGAATTGCAGTATCAAGACCCAGAAGGATTCCAACTACGTGATCCTACCTCAAAGAGGATAAAGAGAAGGGCACTCGTCAACCTTGGTATTCATGAAGAGTGGAGTGGCGATGGACATGATAAGCTGAAAAGAATTGGAGTTGCTATTTACGGGATCCGTGATGTCTGGTCGGGGAAGTGGCTGGGATTGTGGGTTATTCCTGACAACAGACTCAAAGACGCTATTGCATATCTCTGGCTCTCATTAGTAGAAGAATACAGCGGTGAGTTCTCTCATTCCTCGACAATTAATTTCTGCCTATATCAGTTCTGGACACAAATAGGCCTGCCAATTCAAACTACGACAGACTGTGGTTCGGAGACCACAATGGTATATGGTCTCACAACGGCTTTGCGGTTGGTTCAAAATAGTACTCTATTTTGTTACCTCAATAATCTGACATGCTTCACAGCGAAGCATTCTTCCCGGACTTCCCTGTCAATGAGGTTCCCGTGCATCGCTTCTTACGAAGCATCCACAATATAACCATTGAATGAGGGTGGTCGCAGCTTAAGTTCCAATTTGATGCAAACGTGGATGAGTTCTGGAACAAGGGGTTCACAGACGGTATATATGATCCATATGATGAGCAGCACATGTGAGTCTCTTCACTAAGCTTGATATTATTATTATTGCATAACCTAATACTGTTACAAGTGCTCTTGCTCGCTGGCTTTGGTCCGTCCTTATCCAAAAAGAGATTACCCAATGGAAAAATAGATTCAATGCTCACAAGCCTCGCTGTGATCACCAAAAATTTAATCCATCCGGTGTTGCACTGAATGTTGTGTTTGCTCTCTATGAAAAGCATGGTGGTATTAATTGCCTTCGAGAACTAACAGAAGAGGCACGTGTTCTTATTAGTGACATAAAGAAAAAGCTTGGAGCTGAAGAACTCCTTCAATTCATTCCCCCAGCATTTGCGGAGCGATGCGAGCAGGCGTTAACTTCCCTAAACCTTCAAGAACTCTCATTTACCAATGTATGGGAGGTTTTTCGCGATATGTTTCCACTTATATTTGAAGAAGAGCTGTAATATATTGCAATCTGACACTAAACAACAATTCGAAACTACCGTCAAAGAGAGTGGCATTGCCAACATGTGATCAAGCCTTCAGTACCGCACCATCTCTTAAGTCACCCACCACACTCATTTAGTAGGCGAAAACCCTAGAGAAAATAAATGTAAATATAGTGTAAACAAGATATGTTAAAATAAATACCAAGGCGAAGGGGTCCAGGCATAAATCGAGGTTGGAATTTGATAGGAGGGAGAACAACACTATCAGTTGTGGGTGGAGCTGAAGTAATGGCTTGGAGGCACGGAAGCATGGCTGGGATTTGCTTATCGCTAGGTTCATTAGACTTTTCGATGTGTGATTGAGTGAGAGGGTTTATGACAGATTCAGGCGAGACACCCTCCAACTGCAACTTGCAACAATAATCATTGCATGCATGTTGCCTAAGGAATCGGTTTATAACCTTCTTTCCGTCATCAGATGTGTTCCACTGTCCACCCACACTGCGAATACAAGGAATTGATCAAAATGAATATAATACAACATTAAAAAACTCACGTATGTATCTGCGGATCATAGAGCACAAGTTTCCCATCATCGAGAAATACACCTTCAAAGCACAGACATAAGCTACATTCATAAAAAAAATAGAATAGTTCTCACCCTGAATATCGGTAATTATAACTGTGTGTGCACTATCCACTAAAACAGCATGAGTAAATGCTGTGATAATATGATCCATTTCATCTTGCTCTGCTAGTTCACGTCCTATGCCATTTTTATCTGTAAAGGGAATTTCTTGGCGACCGGCTATGTCGAGCAATGGTGTGGCGAGGAAGGTACTGTATAGCATCAAAGTGGTGTTAAGGGTGCTATTAGCTGGCCCTAGCACATCGTTGTTCTTGACAACTAATTTCCCACAGAAGGCCCCATCGGCATTGTATCGCAATCCTAGCCAGTATTAGAGATAAATAACCAGGAGCGAAACAACACATACTTGGAATCTCCACTTGGTAATAGTCTGCACGTTGCTTGAAAATTTTGAGATGATAATTGGCTTTCATGAGCGCCATGAAATCTTCTTCTAAAACAGTGTTATTAAAACTGTCTGAGACACCACATTGGTGAAGGACTCCTCCGAGTTGAAAAAGAGCAAGTGCAGCTTGGCCAATATATCCCTAATGACATAAAATATTAGCACTGCCAGCGGTCTGATGCATGTGTCAACAAAAATCACATACTTTAAAAGCCCAGTTTCTGAGTCCTTTTCCAAGGTATCCTCCTACCGGTCCTATCATTTTGTCGAAATTTGCAGCCCAATCCTTATGAACGGCTACTAATTCCTTGACATCTGAGGCAGTAAGTAAAATCTCGCCATCTGGAGTAACTATGCAGCTCATCCGGTGGAAGGCATGCAAGTCATAAGACGACACATCAAAACTGGGTTGACAATGATATGGTGCAATGAATGGCTCGGGCTCAGCCTGCATGGATGCTTCCTGAACATTGCTCACAGAGCCTGTAGTAGCTGCCAATGCAGACTTCCTTGCTTCGTCTGGAAGACATAACGTTAGACACTGCCAAGTAATATATCATCTACATATTAACTTACTAAGCTTCTG
>KN837172.1:481096-515021 GCA_000827215.1 Sphaerobolus stellatus SS14
CTCACCAAGTCTGAATTATGGCTGGACAAGCGTGCTTTCTTCTTCTCGGTGTTTATTTGCATCTTCTTGCGTTTGAAATTACCTGAATTTACTGGAATTCCTTTGTCAGAATCCTGCTCAGATTGCTCCTAATAAATAGCCAATAATTAGAGCCATAAGAATATGCTGGAGAGACGAAATACTTACAATTGTGTTGCTGTACAAGTTAAGTTTAATTGAGATGGCTCGACACTGAATATCAGTCTATGACAACTTCTTTGCCTTCTTCAAGTCATCAAAATACTTTCTGAAGCTTTGGTTTGATGCTATGACCTTAACGCGAATGACCTCTGAAGGATGGTTCCTACTTTCCTTTGTTGCAATCTCGACATCCTCCCTAATAGATATGGTTAAAAAGTAGATATATCTGGACAGAAAAACGAAGGGTAAACTTACAATCTAAAACTCGGCTTAACAAGTTCTCGAGTTGCAGGACACTCAATATAAGCATGCTCGGCAGTGAGAAGCATTTTCTTGATGGCGTCTTCAAGCTTTGAGCTAGGCAATGTGGAGAACTTCACTGGGTTCATAGAAAGCTAGATGGAAGAAATGAGAGGTGAAAAGAATGCCTTTAAGCAGTGTACAACATACCCGGTGAGATCAGCTCTTGATATACATGCACAAATAGACAATGAACGATATGTTTGTCTTGTCAATGTGATTACTGGAACTCTTCTTAGCAGCATCCTTGTAGGCTGCCTGTTTCAACGTTGTGTAGTTCTCAGCCTTTTGAAGACCAAGGTTCTTAGGCTGTTTCTTGAGACATTGCGCACTGGCAGTAGAACAATGAGTGTCCGCTTGCTGCATGATACCTGCTGCAGTAATCACATGTTCTAAAAGAAGCTTGTAAGAGCGAGTAGGAAGAATATGTAATATGAAACACACCTTCCTGCACCAGTTTCTCATCCCTTATATTGTCATCCAGCTCCTCAAATGTATCTTCAAGGGTTAGACTGTTTGCAGTGCAACAGCCACATATAGGACCTCCCATAGCCTTGAAAACAGTGCCACAGCCATGACATTGGGGTGAATTCTGAGTAAGAAGTCAGTAACTTGGCGTAACAAGGGCACCCAAAGCAGACATACTTCTATGGTGCGTCGTTCAGTGGCAGATTTTCCCTGGAGCTTGGTGCAATGACCACATTGAGCACAGTCAGAGAGTTGTGGATAGTTATTGTTGCAGCTAGTACAAGCGGGCATTGAGAGGGTGAAGTCCGAAGACAACTACAATGTACAACTGCAAAATGGACTTCTATTTATGCGCAGCCCATAAGGGGGTCATGGAAAGAGCTGGAATATTGGAGCAAAGCGGTTGCCCAGGTAGAATGGTGGTGTTGCTGACTTCTTCGATGTGGTCATCACCATAGACCATGGTGATCAATCAGCATGGAACAGCGGCAAGGGCTCTGCGACGTTTCAGCAATTGAATTTAAGTATAACACAGATATAGGGACTCACGGCAAAGGACTGGATGTGTAATTCTGAGGAGATTAACCCTGAAGCACTTTGGGGAAGGAACTTGTTCATTGCTTTGTACTGTCAGATCTGTCCAAGGTCTGTCTGTCAAACCATGTGAAGTATGCTCAGACACCTAACACATACATAAATCAATTCAATCCTCTTCATAAAACATAGGATATTCGATGGTATGGTGTCATTGAAGTCATATTGCAATGGAATGTGCGAAGTGAGCTAGGGTGTCAGTTCCCTATGCTAAACAAGGGCTTGGGCTAGCTTACATAATTATCATCGCCCACAATGCACAACAGGGCATGATGGCTCAAAGTTTTGCAAAGGACGCAAAGGTAGTTCTAATGAGGCAGAAGATGGAGAAACATGCTTGCATTGAAGAAAAGATGCTATTTTGAATGTCTTTGAACAATAGCATGTATTCCCATATCCCCCAGTAGGCACCCAAAAGCCATTGATCAAAAGCTGTTAATAAAAGTCATCGATCAGCAGCCAAAACCTGTATTTTTAACCTGACGCCGCTCGGGCTCTGTACTGCAGTCGTTTAGTGATCCAGTTCACATTGCCCTCCCTCCCATCCCTGTTGTTTTGATAACAATGTATTATTTCATCTGTATTTCTGGTCTACACAGCTCGTAGCCATCACACAGCTTTTTTCCTCGAATACATCAGGGACTGCCGCTGATTTCAGGGCAGTGTCGTGTGCTCCTACTCTCTCTCACCGTAAGGTGACACTAAACAGCTGGTCTGACGATTAGTGAGTCCTAAGCGAGCTGTTGGGAAAGGGGGCAGGTGCATATATACACCTGGAATATATTCCGCCAAAATAAATAAATAAATAAAATTCTCTGGTAGTAGTTGCAAGATCCGTGTAGTGAGCAGCCAACCATGCAATTCCCTGGTATCAAGGATGTACATGTTCTCAAAGAAGAAGTCTATAGTGGAGTTCATTTTTCTTGTTGAACTCAAGGTGCATATATGCACACCCCTTTCCCAAAGGACTTGTTAAGGAACCAGCTAACCTCTACTACAGGATCTCTAGCACGTAAATGCTTTAGGAAAGATCAATTTGCATTATGAAAGTTCGATAAAGTGATAGTGCTGCCAATCACATTAGCCGCTATTAGCCAGGATGAAAGTCTAGGCATGTTATTTTTAGCTCATTCTCCTATCAACGGTTTATGCAATGGTCGAAAATCCTGTGATTTTGATAAGAAAGTTAGTTACACTCATTACATTTCCATTATAGAGCTAGACACGCGGATATCTGTACCAATATCAGAGAAAGGACTCATGAAAACCTATTACCCAATATCCATTACCCATTACCTATTACCGAAAACCCAATGATCAAAACTCAATACCCAATGTTTTAAGCTGGCGCTCATCAGGCTCCGTAATTTGGTTATTCTGGCACTCAGGCTCTAATTCGGTTCTATATTCAGCTCTTGTTTACATTTTCAGTCTATAATTAGAAGCGTAACTTATCATTAGTTTGATCATCACCCCAGCTTCGACAGGATGGACGGAAGCTACTCTGTAATAGCTGACATAGAGTTCGAAATTCGAACACATCAGTAACTTGGTTGTCCCGGCCGATCCCCTGCATCTTTAGAAGGAAGCTACTCTGTAATAGCTGACATAGAGTTCGAAATTCGAACACATCAGTAACTTGATTGTCCCAGCCGATCCTGAGTGATCCGGGAACACCACTGCCTATTCATCGTTTCAGACGCCCTGAACAGCTCGGACACGCAGGAACGGTTTTGCAGTCCACACAACAAATCTCCTTTTGCAGAAAGCTTCCAAGGGCCCGATAACTCCTTCAACCTTTCACGTGACATTCATTCCTTTTCGCGTTGCTCAAGCTTCTCCCTCCTCCTCACCAGCCTACGTGTCGGTCTGCCTGGGATTTCTTCTCTACTTCATAACTGCCTTTGTTATGTAAATTGATGTTCCCAGTATAGTAATTACTGGACTTTCCTTTCTCTGGGTAACAAGTTAGGTGGTGGCAGTGAAGTTAGGATTGGACATGCGATGGGGACGGTGTGGGTTGAATTTGTGCGTTCGCATATCCTCGTGGTGTGTTATCTCTTATATCTAAATTCTTGTTAACTTACATCAAATAATTCCCCGAACCATGCTGTCTTGAACTCTCCTCCACTTGTTGCCCGGTCACTCAGCCTGTCATCCCCTTCCTCATGTGTACCCCTACATCTTATTAGATCTTATTTCTGAATGTTTTATAATGTTCTTTTGCTCTCTCATTATTATCTCCTTTAAATCTGCTATACATATGTAGTATCATACTTCATGCAAACAATATATTTCATCTTTTCCAAAATGCCTGTGTACTTTTTTGAATAATCTCCTCAAGAATATTTTCCAAAACCGCCCAAAGACATTTCAGCATGCCTTTGGTGGACTTGCAGTAGAACATACCAAATTTTGCCTTTAACTTACATAATATTCGCTTCCCATATTGGGACTTATCGAGTGCGCGGAGGCTTTCCATTAAAGGAAGTTTGTTGTGTGGACTGACAGTCCCGCAGGAACACTCACACTGCAGCCAGTTTACTGATGTGGCGCTTGCTTCTTTGGATTAATCCTGATTGAACTCGATGGGAGTGGGCAGGAGTAATTTCGTCTACATTTCCAGGCCCGGGAAGCGGGAAGCATTTTTAGAATTGCCCGATTGAATTATTTTAGTGAACAAAGCCCGAGCCCGTATTTCCAATCTGTGCTACTAGTACAGATGGTACATCATTCCATCGTCTTCTGAAATAGATGATTAGGGTATAAATGCTTACTTTAAGTCTTAAATAAGTATCGAAGTAAGAAGTAGTGAGCCAAGCCATGGGTAACACTACAAACAAGGGTCACCATTATCTGGTAGGCTGGGTGAGATTTAAAAGTCCTTCTCAATTCTGTCCCGCAACGTTGCTCCGAAATGAGCTTCGGCATGGTGACTAAGGCCGGAGGCCAACCTGTCGGATGCTTCGGAATGTGCTAGAATTGAGTACGTTGTCCCGCAAGTTGTCCCGCAGTACTATACAGCTGCATACATAAGCTATAACACTGTTTGACGTGTGACGCCTGCGACTTCTACGTGATGAGCGCGCCGCCCCCGCCCCCACCACCTGCCAATCACTGGCATGCAGCTAGAAGCTCTGTGATGCAGACACCTGCCCGCCAATCTGCACTCCCGCCTCTCAACCACCTATATGTGCCTCCCCATGTCCGTTATCCTTCCCAAGGTGGTTACCGACCTCACGAGACGAATACGGGATCTGCGCGGACAGCGGGCCATGGTCACGCTAAGTCACGCCAGCGGCGCCACAGTTAGAGTCACAGGAGGAAGGATCGTCCAAAAAAGGACGCTTTGTCAGCTTGCTCCAGGGGCTCGCAAGTGCCAAGCGGCTTGGAGCGACTTGCGGGAAATGCGGGACACCTCGCGAGGTGTCCCGCATTTCCCACATTTTCGTGCCCGACAGAGTGGATTACTAACTGTCCGGGTTTCCTTGGCTGTCCCCACTAGGTCGTTGCCGTGCGCGCTAGCTCGCGGGGACAACGATCGGGACAGAATTGAGAAGGACTAAAGTATGCTCACAAGCTTGAAGTAGTACTACTAGATTGCAGTACTTATCTAGAACATCTGTTCTTGATATTCAGCTAAACCAGATTTAGCGCACCAACTATCACTGATTCTCCTAATACATAAGGCATATACTCATAGAAGATTGCTGATAGCTTGAGAAAAGTGCTTTCCAATTTCAGACATGCTCTATCCATAAGTCTACAGCTGATCTTGCCAAACCCTCTTTTCTAAGAAGTAATTAAGCTTCCTTATACCTTAGATCGAAAGAAACGAGAATCTTCTGCAGGTAACAGTCGATCGTTACTGTCCCGATTGCCGA
Organism: Sphaerobolus stellatus SS14; assembly: GCA_000827215.1. Classification (NCBI taxonomy): domain Eukaryota; kingdom Fungi; phylum Basidiomycota; class Agaricomycetes; order Geastrales; family Sphaerobolaceae; genus Sphaerobolus; species Sphaerobolus stellatus. Next base: position 486,523 of record KN837172.1, read on the forward strand.
CCTTCCCAATCTGGCCTGCCGGACCGCGCCGCCAGGGTCCCTTTATGCATACGCCGCAGAATGATGCTCCCCTCCCAGGCTTTCTCAGCAAAATCAGGTTGATTAGATATATATTATTGCAATGTGTATGTTTAGGATATCCTTAGATTTTTTAATGGGATTGGTACTCATCTAATAATGTTCACTAATTTATAATTATTCAATGGGAGCGGTGAGCCTTACATATGATTTCAAACATGATCGTTGAATTTCACCTGCGCGAAGGTAAGCTGTCTGCCGTATATTGTTGTCAAACAAGTGTCTGAACAAAGACTCAACACCGGGAGGAGAGGAGGTGGTGGAAAACGGAGGTAGAGCTTAAATAAATGAATAAAAATACATATTATATAATATATTAAATAGTACTTATGAGTAGTTCGGGTTCCTTACTACTCATAAGTATATATCATAAATTTGGTGTGGTACCAATAACATTAACATCGTGCTTACTTATCCAGGCAGGCAATATGCCATGATATTCCAACATAAGTATCAGTGTCTCACTCAATATATATCCGTAACCCTACCCACCTCCCAATCTTCCCCAGATGAAGTATATCATTTGCTTAGGTAAGTATACTTGATCTTAACTTTGCTTTGTACTGGCTGATACACAGCCCACCTTATATCGAAGCTCTCCTAAAAAAATATATCCGTTGGACAAGGTTTCTGGGGAGATTCAATGGAAATGTCGCTGAGGTCTGGGTGAGTCACCGGCTGCGGCTTGGCCGACGACATGGCCAGATCTCGCGAATCGAGTCCGCCGAGATGTCGGACAGTAACGATCGACTGTGCACTCAATGTTCTGAACCTGCAATGTTACGTTATGAGCCGAACTCCTGGTGCTGACGAGGTAACTAAATAATTATAGATCATCCGAAGTGAGCTCCTTCAAGTGGTGCACATGTTGAAATGTGAACTCATCTAATGGTATTCCATCTACATTGGGATATGTCGGATGTGGCGCTCATCGAACAGAGTAGCGTTTACTGATGCCTATCCTGTGTGAATCTGGGAACACCCCGCGGGGGAAGCGGAGGTCTCAAGTGGACGGTGGACGCGGCAGTGTATCCCGAGCCTATACCGGGAAACAGTGAGATTACTTACTTTCTCGGGAAAGAATACTTACCGTAAACGCGTGTAATAATAGTGACCTTTCATCATGTGAAATTGAGGTATGGTTACTATAGACATTATAACTCTAAGCTGTTATGGCGACATATCAATTCTATACTTGGATTGTAGCCGGAGTCATAGTCACCCTTCCCAGCGCTCTGAAAGAATGCAAGAAGGTCGGAAATTCATGAAGATCAGGATGGTAAGAACCCCGAAAGACAAAGAAGATCTAGAAACTACCGATGACCTAATATATTAAATAGAGTTTAACAGTTTAACAGCTGGGATTGAGAGTGAAGATATCTTGTAGCATCTGTCAAGGTCAGCTGAGATGCAATATTCTTACATTGCCTCTGCCACCCGGTGATACACTCGATACTACGCATTGTCATATTTAGAATAAATACTAATATACAGGTAATATGGATCCTCGTATCAAAATTTCTTGAACAGGCCAATGCTCGATCATGCTCGATCATGTCCCGATGGTTTAAGTTTTGTTTCATAGGACGAATACGTTAAATGTCGTGGTGCGTAGTTTCATCACGGTCAATCCAAATGTTGATTGGACCAGTCTTGGCCAATTCTCTATCGTGACTAATCTCCGTATTGCCCTTCGTCATGGTGTTTGCCTTTGCTCATTTTTAGTATATCGGGCTATATCGTCTCCAGTCGTTTATACTTACCGTTGACAGTGTTTCAAGGTGAATACCTTCAGTGGTCCCTCTTGTATTATCTTCAGTGCCTATGGCTCCAGGTCGTTGGGAAAGTGCCTCCACGAAACGGTTACGGGAGAAATCTCTGCCTAAACTACCAGAGCCTGGATTACCGGCCAGTCTATCAGTAACCATATCACGCTATAAATATAGACGATTGTTCAGGACCACGAGGAGGGTATTTGTATACCTGCAAATGACAACATAATGTCAGAACATATTTCCTGATCGAATTGCCTGGACTGGTGCTCACAGCTTAGCGAGTACAATGGCTCTGAAATTATGCTGATACATTAAGAAAAATAAATCGCTTAAGAGGCTCAACGTACGGGCAAGCATGAAGATTTGTTCCCTATTGCAAGAATCAGTCAACACCGTATGGTGGTGATAAAACATCCTGCTGCTGTATTGCTCTCACCTTAGTCGTGTTGAAGAGTGTAACATCAATGATGGCGATCATAACTAACCATTTCCCTCAATAAATTACTAGGTCGTACCCGTTAAAGAACTGATACACTCACCAGTACCGGAACCTGTTTCAATAGTTAGACGTATGAGACGAGAAATAAGAAGTTGAGTTTGATAGAAGGCACATGGTGCAAAAGATAAAACAGATAAGAAAGATAACAGATATCCGGTTGGAAAACAAAGGTTGAGTCAACAAGAAAATAGTGAATGTGAAAGCCGCACGGAGAAAAGGGTCTGAATGAACAAATACAAAATGAATGAGTCAAATGGATAGAACATGAATAGAAAGTAATAGGAATATGAGCCGGTCAGATCAGTACTTGACAGTAACCAGCTATTCCTATCTCTCTCTATCTCTTTTCTTAAAAGTTGTGTGCAGTTTTTTCCCTAATGGCAATACCTTCACAACTGGATTGGATGACACCACCTGCCACCTATTTGATATTCGGGTAGCCTGAGAACTGAATGAGTACAAGAAAGATAACATTCTCTGCAGTGTTTCTTCTGTTGACTTTTCCCACTTGGGTTGTCTGCTCTTTAGGGCTATAAGGATTGGAGGTGCAACATATGGGACACCTTCAAAAATGAGCATGTCAGAACACTGGGTCATGATAACCATATCAGTTCTCTGGGAGTTTCTACTGATGGCATAGCCCTCTGCACCACTAGTTGGGACTTGACTCTTAAAGTAAGTGAACATCTTTATCTTGTACTATTGTGGTAACAATTGCTTTAATAGGTGTGGACACCAAAGATCTAATCTTGAAAAAGTTTCGTCAAAAAATGTACAGTCTTAAAAATTCTCCATAGAATTTTGACAGGCATACAAGGCACTAGACTTCAGTTGCTCCCAAGCATGCAATATATTCAAATCTTATCAGCATTGCATAAAGGACTATATTTACTCTTCAAATAGCCACAGCTTCAGTACCTGTAAATTTATCTAGTCATTTATACACTGTTTCATATCATATTGACTGAATTTAAAGTACTTATGAGCCTGAATGACTTGACTTCATTTTCATTTTTAGTTTCTAGCATACTGGGGCGAGCTTGTGACCATGTGTGACATATTGGGACAATCTTACACCCACTTCTCTCTTTACTGCATCCACTGCAGTGTTCTGAACACTTGACCAATGCTTGTTTGCACACATTTTCACAAGATGTCTCTCCGCAAATGCCCATGGATTGAGTTACTCAAACAGAAGCGGCAGGCCGACCATTCTGTCCAACTGTTGCTGTCCTCAGTCTCTCAGCAAGAGGGATACCTGGTAGCATTAGGTGAGTTATCCTGCTCCATTCGGTCATTTAGTATGCTGTTGACTTACAACTATAATAATCCTAGATTTTGTGAGTGTTGGGTATGAAGGCATCAAGAACAACTGTTGGTGAAATCTCAAGGGTGTACATATACAGAGAGCAAAGTGGAATAGAAAAGCTTGAGAAAGAGGATGCCTCTGAGAGTCTTGAGGATAAGGAGAACTTCTGCCAAGTTCATTGAAGGTTTGGGACTAGAGACAGGGAGGCTATGCAGGGTGATTTTATTTTCAACTTGGTGAAAGGCATAAATCCCTCGGAATAGAGTACGGAAAAGGCTGAAAATCTTCTGGAAAGAGAAAGAAAAAAAAAGAAGGGGGAAGGGGGCGATCTGCAGGGTTGAGTTGATTATTTCTGTGTTTTTATTTGATCTCTGTCTTGTACTTTTTTTTTTCTAGAATAAAAATGTATTACTGCACATTTAATTTTTGTTCTCATTTTAATTTGAATAGTTCATTCCTATGATATAATAAATGGTATAAGCACTAGTCAGGTCCTGGAAATGCATTTAATTCTGGTGCATGGACTTTCCTCCAAGCTCCGTCCCCACAATCATTTCTCCATCCAATTGAAGCCTCGTGACCCCAATGAGTCACAATTTATGTAATCGTCTTCAAGTCGCAATTATTATCATCTTGAATTCATCTTGACTCATTGACAACCTGGTGAGAGTCATCAACGCACATGACCATGTCTTGGCCTCAAATCTATCAGTCAAATCTTCACATTCAATCCAGATTCCAGATAAATTAGTTATGATCAAGGCTTGGACTTTGCTCCGGTGACCCATCCCGCATCGAGTCACGCCAAAGTCAAGCAGATGATATCCATTTACCCCATGGTACAACTAAATACTATTCCCCACCAAGTTGTGACGCTTTCCCACGGGAAGCACCCAGTCTGACGTGTCAACCAAAGTCAACACTCACTCTAAGCCAACTTCAAGCTCAAAGGGCACGAAGTTATTTGTATAAAATATCATGTCAATTTGAACAATAAAGGTTATTTTTATTATGGATTTGATATTACAAGAAATTATCTATATGTGTGTGACTTCTAAGAAGCATCCGAATTCTGACAATGTCGGAGTAGCCGCATGGAGGTGAGGTTGATAACCCATGGTGTGTCATGAATTCCTAGCTTCCTCACATGTTCTAGCCCATGTAGTGCCACAAACCTGACCAGTACCCTCTACTTTCTGAATGGCAGTGGTGAATTTGTCCACTGACTTGCCGATTCCTGATACAAAGCTGCAAAGCCAAATGGGATTGGGTTGAGGTGCATTGACTTGAGATTCAATTATATCAGCTGCAGCTCTCCATTGAATCAATAAACTCTGGGCCTCTAAAATGAAACCATCCTGCTATAGTAATATAGAATCAGACCAGTGCGTAAAATAAAGTCTAGAATTCCTACCTCTGCTTCATCCAAGTCCTCCTCCATTGGGCTATTCTGTGGACAAAAATCCTGTACTTGAATTTCAGAGACTTTGCATTTAATTGACTCCAGATCTTCAACATCAGAGCTTGCTTTAACTGTGGACACTTGCTCAACATTTTTTGAAGGCTACATGGGGATCTTGCATCAGTTTGTGCCATCTTCTGCCAGTGAATACTATCACTGGACAGGAGTTTGTGTAAGGGATTATAATTAATCCTTAGTATAAAGTCGCAATTAGACTTGTAACCAGACACATATATGTATCTCTTGTATAATAGTATATACAATGAGTTGACTTCGCATCAATTATTCTAAGTCCTTGTGGACTCTTATGGACACTTATATATGCGTCCATGTAGATACTATTTTATTACATAATATATATAGTTACCTTACGTAACTCTGTAGTATAAATACCTGGGTCAGCAACTAGCGCTCCCCAGCTTAACCTACACCTCAAAAACCACTGTAAAGACATAATCTTTACAGTTTGGTAAGGAAAGGAATTTGGCAATTCATTGTTTATGGAGTGCAGCAAGTGCCTTCCCTAGTACATTTTGGGCTAGCATTCAAGATTTGAAGTATAACTATAAGTTTTATTAATGGTACATGAAAAAATAAAGACATTTGCATCTGCCATGTTGACCTGAAGGTGTGCTGATGAGCTTTAACTACATTACTGGATGCTAGAGGTTGCATGACAAGCTGTTTTTTTTTTTTTTTTTGGCAAATCCGTTCAATTGGTTAACCAGCCTCATGGGAGCCCAAAATCTGCCTGTTGAGCTGTTGGTACAGATGCCGGTCACAAGTCCACTGGTCAGCATGAGGAGATCAAAGTGTGATGGCACTTACTTAGTAGACTCTCAATTGCCCAGTCTCCATCCTTTGCACTTCTACTTACATGTCTGCTCAGCCTCCATGAAGTGAAAAAAAGGCTCAGAAAATGTTGGAAATGGAGTAATCACCTATTCTAGCTCAGAAAATGCAAAAAGGGCATGAAAGGATGTGCTCGGTGATGTGACAGTGTGTCATTAATAAGGACAAGGAAGTTGAAGCTAGAGAGCTGCAAATCAAAGAAGTGTTGACTGCTGTCTGTACAGGGGCCATGCACTCTGTTAATGCTGCAGGTATTAAATATGGTATACCAACTAGCACTCTAGCATACCACTTGGATGGGCATGGATCTTATGAAGAGGGCCATACCAAGCAGCAGTCCTCAACCCTGCACAAATACATGTCCTAATCAAGTGGTGTAGGACTGCAGGAGATAGGGGGGCTGCATGGACATGACTGGAGCTTCGGCAGAAGGTCTTTGACATCAGTGAACACACACCAAGCGATAAATGGGTGACACATTTCTTGAAACAGCATCTGGTGGTCCCTGTGTACTATCCTTATCCCCTTGATCCAAAGAGAGCCTGGGCTTTTAATCCAAAAACTGTGAATGTGTATTTTGACATTTTAGGGACTGTGATTGCCCATTATGAGGTCTCCATAGGAAACATTTACAACACCAATGGAACAAGGTGTGCAACTTGGGGAGGGCAGGAAGGCCTCAAATGTCAAGTGGCTTTTTGCAACAGAAAGCAAAAACTGCTATATCCTAAAGGCAGACTCTCTTCTGCTTTGTATAATTGAGGCTGTATGTGCTGATGAAATGCCTGTTCCCCCCACTGTCATTATGCCACCAGGTGTGACTGGAGATTGGATGGATGTAGATGGTCTCAGTGGGTTAGTAATTAACTTCTCCTTTTGTCATAGTTCAATTATCTAAATTTGTGAGCGGCTTTGCACAGACAGCCAATGGATGGACAGATAACTCAATCTGCCATCAGTGGTTTGAAAAAACATTCATCCCATTCACTACAGGATGAAATACTTCTGGGAAGCCAATCCTGCTCATATCTGATGGTCATCAGTCACATGAAACACCTGAAATGCATGCTCTAGCATTCAATAATAATATTCTTCTCTTGGCACTGCCCCCTAAGACAACACACAAGCTTCAGCCAATAGATGTAGGTGTGTTTGGACCATTCCAATCAGCATGGGTCAAACATTGCGAAGATTCTGCAATTTCTTGAGATCCTGTGACCTGCCATTACCTTGTGGAACGTTACATGCAGGGACACTTTTTTGGAACATCATAGTAGATTAGATCTAGGCTTATCAATCCTTAGATTCAGAGTAAAAATATCACAGCAGCGATTATCTGCAGTTCCTTCTGTCATTCTGGCATATGACCACTGAACCATAATGTTTTCACAAGAGGATTTCGCACCTAGTGAAAACTTTTCTTTTAACCCTGAAATGCCACTGAGTTTTCCAACTACAGTCACTTCTAATAGTTTTACTCAGGATGCTGTTACAGAGGATGGTACACTGGAACAAGAAAGTCCTCCAGAAACTTGTCACTACATTGGAAATTCCGATTGCTGCTGTCCCATCAAATCCTCCAGAGACACTTGTCACTGCATTGGAAATTCTGATTGGTGCTGCCCCATCAAGTCCACTAGCTTCACACACTTGTTCCAATGTCAAACACATCATAGGAACTATTCCTTCTGAAAAGCACAAATTGAAAGTTTGTCTCACTGATGCTGTTATGGGCTGATCCTAACGAAGGGTTCCGAAGTGTGACCGAAGTAACGAATGAAGTCACACTAAAGAATGAAGGGTTAGAACCGAAGGACTTGGCTTCAACGTCGTGGGTTGCGCCGTCTCGAACTGTACATGTCCTTAATTTGGAACAGATTAGAACCAACAATATAAGAGCAGATTTGAATACCGAAGTTCTGAACGAAGTGTTCGAACAAAATCCGAACGAAGATAGGACTTCGGAGTAAGATCAAAGGTTCAGGATGAAGTTCGGAGTTGATCTTCGAAGGTCGTATTCAGTTCAGAGGTAATAGAGGTCTGAAGTATATAGAGGGAATGAGCACTAGGCTCGAGTTATAGGAATGATATACACTAAGGTCTATAAGGCTTAATGGGCTAATTTCCAACTGGAGAAAACTAGCCCAGATACATGTACTTATATACTATAAGTCCATGGACAAAAGTGGAAGGAAGTATTACAAACAAATAAGTCAAATGTGGAACATAACACAACATAAAGTGATAGAACAATGGGTATATGCGTATCGTCGAATAGTGAAGGTTCAGGGGAATGTATAAATGAATAATGTGAATGATCGAAAAGGTATGACAGACAAATATGCAATACGAATATAAGCGAATGGAGGATATGTCATGAGAACAAATAAGCGAACAGAAATATGCCATAAGAAAAGATAAGTGAACGGAAACAATACAAATGAATTACAAATGAACATGACGAAGTGTCACCTGTCAGAATAGAAGAAGTATCGAGGACCAATTGTGCCAGGTCTGGGGAAGACCAATAATAGTCTTATGGAATAGTGGAGTGGATAGTGTGATAGAAGGAAGTAAGTGGGCAAAGGTGTTGCCCTCGGGATCAAGAAAGAAGTCGGGATGTGGGCAAAGGGTTTGTTGTGCGAACATGAAGACGAGGTGAGAAGTGAAGTCGAACAAAGTAAGATAGGAAGTCAAATGAAGTCCAAATGAAGCTCTCCGAAGCTTCATAGAGGTTAAACGAAGTCAGGTGTTGTGAACACTTAAGCATGGGGCTTAACAGATGCTCATCACTCATGGCTAGAAGAGGAGCAAGTGTTAAGCCCCATGCTTAAGTGTCATGCTACATGACTTCATTTAACCTCTATGAAGCTTTGGAGAGCTTTGTTTGACTTTGTCTGACTTCACATCTTACTTCATTTGACTTCATGTCTCACCTTGTCTTTGTGTTCACACAACAAACCCTTGGCCCACATCCCAACTTCTTCTTGATCCCAAGGGCAATGCCTTTGCCCACTTACTTCATTCAATCACACTATCTGCTCCACTATTCCATAAGACTATTATTAGTCTTATTTTGGACCTGGCACAATTGGACCTCAATACTCCTTCTATCCTGACAGGTGACACTTCATCACGTTCGTTTCCAATTCATTTGTATTGTTTCCGTTCACTTATCTTTTCTTATGGCATATTTCCGTTCACCTATTGTCCTCATGATATATCCTCCATTCACTTATATTTCTTATTGCATATTTGTCTGTTATACCTTTTGATTGTTCACATTATTCATTTGAACATTCCCCTGAGCCTTCACTATTCAATGATATGCATATACCCATTGTTCTATCACTTTATGTCGTGCTCTGCTCTGCATTTCATTTATTTGTTTGTAATACTTCCTTCCACTTTTGTCCATGAACTTATAGTATATAAGTACATGTATCTTAGCTAGTTTTCTTTAGTCAGAAATTTCACCTTATAGACCTAGTGTATATCATTCCTATACTCAAGCCTAGTGCTCATTCTTCTCTATACACATCAGACCTCCATTGCCTCTGAACCGAATACAAACCTTCAAGATTGTTTCCAAACTTCACCTCGAACCTTTGATCTTACTCCGAAGTCCTACTTAGTTCGGGACTTCATTTAAACACTTCGTTTGGAACTTCAGTATTTGACTCTGCTCATATATTGTTGGTTCTAATCTGTTCCAAATTAAGGACACATACATTTCGAGAAGGCACAACCCAAGCACGTTGAAGCCAAGTTCTTAGGTTCTAACTTTGTTTTCTTTAGTGTGACTTCTTGGGTTACTTTGGTCATGCTTCAGAATCCTTTGTTAGGATCAGCCCGTAACAGTATTTCTGACTGACTCTCTCATCTGTATGTCTGGAGCCAAACAACAATACATTGCATAGACTTCGCCTGCTCTTATGGAATTAGGCAAGCCCAACTTCAATGTTGCCAAAGAACATGTTATGCAAGAAGGCATGTGCTTAGCACAGATCCTCACTGATACAAAAGCTCATGATAAACATTACAAAGCTCATAATGCTTTGCAACAAGCTTCTCGCAAACCCTCACTTGAACCTGAGAAAGCTCCCTCTGGTATTTGTGGTTGTGGCTGTGGTTCTACTCCTAAGAGTAACCGTACTCTTATTTGTTCTATGAGCCTACCTACGACAGCTGGTGTTAAGATGGGGAATCCTCCCACTTACAGTAGTGAGGGCAACCTTCAGAGGTTTGAAAACTGGGTTGCAAGTGTACTGTGATATATGTCAATGTACAACCTGCTCGGACCTTGAGCAGGTAAAGTCTAACTACAATTCTTGGGTCAGTGCTTGATTGATGAAGCTCAAGAATAGTTCTACTGGTAAGCAGAGTGGTTTGATTGTGAAATCAAACACTGGGACCTGGAATCTGTAATAATGGGACTCCAGAAGTGGTTTATGCTGACATTGTTGCTGAACAAAGTTGCTGTCAATTATGACAACATCATGTAAGGTTCTATGACTGTGCAACAGCTCCATCAGGAGTTGTTGAAGCTGGCAAAGTAGATGATTGAATTGCCAGATGCATACTGATATAGGAGAAGATTCATGAGTGTGCTAAAACCTCACATAAGAGACCAAGTTCTCAAGAAAGGTTTTACCCCTGAGTTCAGCAGTATTGATGAACTTGTTGCAGAAGCAGTAACATTTGATAATGCAAAGTGTTATACCTCTGGTTACAACAGTAACCATGGCAGTTCTTATTTACATAAAACTGCAATTGCAGAGTACAGTTGTGTGCAGCATATAACTACTCAGAATAAGAGTAGTAGGAATCAAAATGCTGGATCATCTAAAACGGTATAAATCTGGAAATAAACCTGTTCAGAATTGTCAGACAACTCAGTCATTGTCAACAGGGGGAGGGGAAATGTGAGAGTTAATCCCACATATAGTAAAAACCCAGTAAAATCAGGTAATATGGTAAATAGACCCACCCAAAGCAATCTTGTTAGGACTGCTACAAAAGTAAACAATACTGTTGTATGCTTTAATTGCAATCAACTAGGTCATATTCAATCTAATTGTCCCTTTCCTGAAAAGGATAGGAGAATTGCAGGAGCAAGAATAGAAGTTATTCTTGAAGAAGATGAAGATCAAATTGATGAATTTGATGAGGGCACTCCTCATCCAGGGGAGCAGCAAGATTGGGAAGATCAACCTGAAGAGGATGATCAGCAGTATCATTTCGATGATGAGGAATATGAAATGAGACCCATTGACAAAGAAGTTCTACATGTCAATACAGTCATTAAAGCATCAGACTATAATGATTGTCGCAGACTCTATGGAATTAGAGTCCAGGAATCAGAGACAGATATGAGAGTCTCTGCAATGGTACAGACAGGAGGAAAGGAACAGCCTGTCTATGATCATAGAGCAAGGAGGAAAGCTCAACCTTTACATAGAAGAGGTAAAGAAAATAAGACTATATCTGTGCTTTGGGATATAAATGGAACAAAGGCCCACTGCCTTTTAGACAGTGGGTGTGAAGGAATCATGATGTCAAGTGATTTTGTGAGAGCCAACAAACTGCCAAAGCTTAAATTGGAGAAGCTCATTATATTGCAACTGGCTTGTGTGGGAAGTAAGTCTACTGTTCAAGATGGACTTACAGCCAAAATAATTCTCAGTGATCAGAAGTATGACGAATATTCTGACATTGCCAATGTCAATTACTATGATGTTATATTAGGAACTCCATTTTTACATTGGTTTGAAATCTTATTAGATTTCAAAAATAACAGTGTGAAACTGGGTAAACTTAGTTTCCCCAATAGGTTTGGCAGTATAACCCCAACTGAAGCAGATGAGAATGAAAATCACCTGCTACAGGAAAAGCCAAAGGCTCTTCCTACTCCCATTTTGAAATGAAGCCAGGAGGGTGAGACTAACAAAATGATACCATTAGTCTCACCAACAGTTTCTGCTAATTATGGAAGTAGCAAAGCAGAATGTAGGGGAATTGAACATCATATTTATGGTGTTCAGAGTAGAATATCACTTACTAAAAGTGATATTCCGAATTTGAAGGAAGCATGGCAGAACAAGTATGTGGATATCTTTAGAGATATCCCTCTGGAGTTACCTCCATTTAGGGAGGTAAATCATGAGATCAAGTTAATTGATCTGGCAAAAGTGATTCAATATAGGACTCCTAGATGTCCTGAATCACTGAAGGAACAATTGATTGATAAAATCAATCACTATGTTACAGCTGGATGGTGGTGACAAATATTGACACAACAGGCTGTACCCATGCTCTACCTTGCTAAGAAGACAGGCAAATTGAGAACTGTGTTTGAAAAGTGATTGCAGAATAAAAACACAGTTAAGGATGTTACTCCTTTCCTGACCATAACATGATTTGTAATGATGTGGCCAGGTCTCAGGTTAGATCAAAAATTGATCTAACTGAAGCATATGAACAGATACATATCATGGATAGAGATGTAGATAAATCTACATTTTCCACAATTTTCAGGACTTATGAAAGTCTTGTTATGCAGATGGGTGATTGTAATGCTCCATCTACATTCCAGCATTTGATGACTATGATATTCACCAAACAAGTGGGTTGATTCATCCATGTCTAATTGGATGATATATTTGTGTTCTCAATGTTGATAGAAGAACATGAAGAACACTTAAGTCAAGTGTTCACATTATCACATGCAAATCATTATACCTCAGTAAAACTAAGATAGATTTGTACTCAGAAAAGATGGATTGCCTTGAACATGTTATTGATGACCAAGGTATTCATGCTGATACAGATAAACTGTATCACATTTGTAGTTGGCACACTCCAAGAAGCTACAATCAAATACTGTGATTTGTAGTATTATGCAATTATCTGGCATTATTTTTACCAGATATTTCAGCATATACCAGCTCATTGACTGGTATAAACAGAAATAATTGTCCATTTGAATGGACTCCATTTCTGGATAAATGCTTTAATTATATAAAGCACATGGTGACCAAGCACTTAATACCAAAGGCACTTGATTGGAATTCACTACTAGATATATGGGTGGTGATTGATGGATCCAACTTTGGTGTTGGAGGATATATCAGACAAGGAAAAGATTGGAATACTTGTCATCCTGCTGGATTTCTATCTAAGAAATTCACTTCAGCACAGCAGAACTATTGGACTCATGAACATGAAGCCCTTGCTGTACTGAAAGTGCTTGCAAAATGGCAAGACAAATTATTAGGAAGAAAATTCTTCCCAGTCACAGATAATAAGAGTCTTACTTTCTTTAAGACTCAAGAAACCCTCACAGCTCAACAAGCTCACTGGTGGGATTTCTTTAGTAGATTCAATCACGAACCTATTCATGTTCCAGGTGTCTTAAATATAGTAGTGGTCTGTCTATCTCACTACTGTAAGAACAATCTTCCAGATGAAGTTTATCCAGAATGGGAGTACATTGACATAGATGTGTGACTTGATCCTGATGGAGATACTCTGCCAGTTGATAAGTATGTTGAGATAACAGCAAACAGAGAAATTAAAGTATCTGCTGCTGTGTGACATACTAAAAGACTCAGGGAAAGACCTGAGCCTAGGGAAGAGGTGGATCAATTAGCAATGCCAAAGGTGAACAAATTGATCCTAACAATGAAAACAATGTGCTCGTTTTCAATTCTGGTGCTGACAAAGTTAACTGCATCAACACATTGAAGGAGATAATTTTTTCCTTGATATATTTAGAAATAATTAAAAAAATGACAACTTGTTATCTAACGTTGTTTCAGATGTCTCTACACATAAGCAATTTGTCATGCAGGACAAACTGCTATTTACCAAAAATCAACATGGTAGAGATGTTCTCTGCATCCCAGAGGATGCTTTCTAAGGGGGAGGAGACTGGTTGAAATTATAATTGACCAGGCACATAAAATTATAAGACACTTTGGAGCCTATAAAACTGCAAAGTATATTCATAGATCATACTGGTGGACCAGTATGGCAAATGATATTGAATCATTTTGTCAGTCATGTGGTCCATGTTTAACAGCCAAGCCTGATAATCATAGACCAGTAGGTCTGCTACATAGCCTGCCAATATTAATGGACCTTGGGTCTCAATAGGTATTGATTTGTTGGTCCATTACCAGAGGACAGGTGAAAAGCTTGATTATTTAATGGTAATCATCAATAGGTTTTCATCACAAGTACATTTAATTCCAACAAATGTACAAGTTACAGCCAGAGGAGTAGCATGGTTGTATTTGAAGGAGGTAGTCTGATTACATGGACTACCAGAGTCAATCATAACTGATTGTGACTGCAAATTCACATCAATGTTTTGGAGTGAATTACAGCAATTAATAGGTACTAAACTATTAATGTCTACTTTGTTCCATCCACAAATAGATGGAGCAACAGAACAAGCCAATCATTCAATTGGGCAAATGCTAAGAACAGTAGTTGCCAATGATCAGCGGGATTGGGCAGAACATTGCCCAATGGTGGGATCTGCTATAAAAAGTAGTACTAGTGAATCAACAGGATATGCTCCATTTGAGATTATATACATCTATATGCTGCATATAAAACTGCCCACTGATTTTAATACCAAATATATGGGTATTAAACAATTTGCTGAACAAGCAAAGTGGAATATAATGGCAACCCATGATGCCATTATAGCTAGTTGCATTAAACAAATGGTTAATGCAAATAAAAGATGTAGACCAGGAAAAGAATATTCCCCTGGTGATTTGGTATATTTAAGTACCAAGAACTTGAACCTACCCAAGGGTCAGGCTCATAAACCTTTACCAAAATTTATAGGACCTTATAAAGTCCTGGAAGCTTGAAATAAAAGCTCTAACATTGTACTTGAACTCCCTGAGGAGCTCAAGGCTAAAAAGATCCATGCAACCTTTCACAACAATCTTATTAGGTCATATATACCTAATAACGATACATGAAGCCAAAGCTTTTATGACTTTGGTATGGATGACAAACAAGAATGTTTCATTGATGAGATTATTGGTCATGAATGGACCAATGGAGGATTACAATTTAGAGTCCAATGGACTCTTGGAGATGTCACCTGGGAACATATTTCAGGTGTAAAGGAATTAGAAGCTCTAGATAGGTATTTAAAGCTGCATGGTGTTAAGCGCCCATGCAATCTTCCTAAATTAGGAAACAGAACAACAAATTCCTCCAAACAGAGGAATTAATGCACATATATGCATATATATGTGTCTCTAGGACAATTCCCAGAGCAGCACTAGACTTAACTGTAGTGCCAAGCCATTAGTATAATAATAATGAATTAAACTACCTTATAAATAAGGTATTATCACACATATATGCATATATATGCACATTTATTAGCCTATTGTTAATAATAGGACAACTCACTGTACGAGTTGTCAGAGATAAGATTAAACTATAATTAGTTTAATCTGAGGAATGTGGTTCCTCAGGGTCACTGATGCAATCAGTGCCAGCTGGTCTCAGGTGATGGCAGAGAATTGTAACAATATAATATTGTTATATTGTATATAATGTAAATAACTACATATATGCTATATTATAATTAGTGTGGACACCATAAGTGTCCACAACAGGTTGCATGTAGTGTGCTGGCACATTAGACGCTGGCAACAATCTTTACATTGCACTATTTTGTACTACCTCTATACTCAATACTGTTTGAGTTCAGTTACTATCTGTATGACATAAGATAAAACATATGATATCTTTTTTAACTTTCTCCCAAAAGTTCTGAGTATTAAACACACAAGATATTTTTGTGGTAGTACTTTGGGCAAATCAACGTGTATATGTGCATACACAGAAGCACCATGGGTTAAGAACTAACTTAAGCTGTACTATTTGTATTTATATACAAATAGTATAAGAGTACAATGAGCATGTGTTGTACTCAAAAGAGGACAGAGGAGCTGCCTGCTACAGTTGCAGTAGGTAGGTCAGCAGTATGAGATGGGCTTTTTAACGTCATATAGTCTTTGATCAACATCGATACATTTTTTCCGAGCCCTTCAAATCAAACGTAGTAAGCAATAGTGCCTCGGATGCTATGAAGCGAAATTCTCTATCCTCCGATAACTGTTTAGGAATGGAGCATTTTAAAAAATAACTATAAAATTATGTTAGCGGAAGCTCTCTCGGCACTGGCTGAAGGTATTCCTTAGTTAGGAAATACATGGGAATTCATTGACACCTTCAAGGGGATTGAACTAAGAGCACTTGCCTCGATATGGGAGTGAGATTCCCATATTTTCCCCCCTGAATTGTCGGGCTTTCAGTTATGCCGCACTTTCTAATTAACATCCATTAATATTTTGATGCTCTCAGCCTCTCGCTCCAGCGCGGGATATTATTCAGCTGGGATTAAACTGACATCTCATATTGTAGCAGTACTAAGGAGTAGTACTGACCTTTCTTTTATACGCAATTTACATTAATTTATCGTTAGTCATACTAAATACTAACATATTTCACTTTCGATGGGAAAATCCAAAGCCTGCGCGAATCGTCAGCGTGGCGGTCTGCTGGCCCTTTGGCTCCAATTGTGGCCGGCGCAGACTACCATCGGGCCAAGCCGCCAAGCATCAGCGTATTATTTTTAAATGTTCCATTCAAGCTCTATCGCACCAGCTACTTTATGGGTCTAGAAAACAGAGCATGCAGACCTCTAGAGAGTTGCGAAAATTCTCGATACCCGGTGGAATTTACAACGGGGTCTAATCTCGAGTAAGCATAAATTACGCAAAATTGTGGTGGTGAAATATAAAAAGGTAAATTTCTGTCTAAGAAGATAGTCAACGTGATAATAATACCATTGACAGGAAAACAGCACGGGCCAGCAACAGCGATAGAAATCCATCGTAGATTAAGCAAAAGCCTGGGGGCGGCAACGGGTTAGCCGTCTGGCCTCAGAGAAAATTGATTAATTGATTAACTCTTGGCCTGTGTCGTTATTCCCCAACACTAAGTGAATTCCAACACTAATATTCAACCTTCGCTTTTCGTCATCACTCTCGTTTTGTGCACCATAGTAAAATTCAGTTCGAGTCGCGTGAGGACTCCGACTGCATCACTCGGTTTACCACTCCGTACTCGAAAAATAATGCACGCAAACAAGAGCCCCAGAATTTAAAGAAATTGTAAGTCATAGTAGCAAGATAACCGATATCGATTGAAACCATAACATTCTGTTACATATTCCAGCAACTTGAATCATCATCCTACACGCTGCAATACCCATCTCTGCCTTAAACCACCGTCGGTTCCACCGAGTATCAAACCGACAGTGGCGATCTCATTAGGATTGCCGACAGTCCAAGTCCAGGTGTCAGTAGAATCTTGAGTCCTGGTAATTATTAGCAGAATGTCTAAGGTTACTATACATAAGAGAATTAACCCACGTTGTGTCGATGCTGTTCATGCGAATAGAAAAGACAGCTCTTGCAGGGTTCGCCATAATAAGAAAACCGTTTCCAGCGGCTGGATTTATTTGTTGGGAGGGGTTGGCGATGGAAGTGACAGTCTGTATCTGGACAGTGGAGCTACTTCAAGCAACTTCGTGAATAGCTGGTAACGGTAATGAGCGAGTAGAACGCTACTTGCAGTCTGATTCGCCGCTCCGGGAATGAAGGGCGATATAGTGGCAGCTAGTCCAGGTTGATTGAATGTCATTGCCAATTTACTCCCTGGACTGGAAAGCGCCCTGCTCAATATGACGTAGTTGCCATCTGCTGGTTTAGATTGTGCAGCCACAAGGTGGACTGCAAGGAGGATGGGGGCGAGGATGGAGAGAAGCTGCATTCTTTCTTGTTGTGATGAGGATTGAATTGGCAATGGAGTTCTTTGTAAGGAGCTGGGGTAATTACAATCCTCCTGTATTTTATATTTAAACCGAGGTTACTTCTTCTGTGCCTTCCGGGAGCAAATGTCGCATCCTTAGCATAAGGTCCAGCAGCTGGTTCTCTGACATTGTGGTTATTCGATATTTCACGACCAAACTAAAATAAATAATTCACAGGAAAGTCAGATGCAATATAGTGTGATCATGGCCAGTACGACTGTCCACCCGATTTGGAAGGTCCCATCTGTCAAGCTCGAGCCAGCTTTTCGCAAGGTGCTTTCTACTAGGGGTCATGTTCAGCCTTAGGATATATATCCGTATAGATATGATGACAAGCTTCCTCGTCCGTGGGAGGCAGATTCCAATGCAGCCACTTGATACCGACATCAGGAGGTGTAGCTCCCCTCATAGTCATGAGCAGTGCGACCTGAGGTATCCTGGAAATACGGCAAAGAATGTCAGGTCAGAGGAGCAAGTGGCATCCAAGCAGCCCTCACCCTCCTCGCCTCCGTCGACGTCGACCTCACTACCACTGAACGGGATATTGCTGGTGCATTGGCGAATGACTACGTCGCTATCGTGAAGGCTTGTTTGGCGGTGTCGAAATGTGTTTCGATAACTAGTTGGGGTGAGTTTAATTACTTTTTTGGGTGTCGTCATTCGACCGATATCTATTTTGATCTTTCCTTTGATCTTTGACTTTCACTCCCTTTCTCTCAAAAATGCGATGCTGATGATATGATATGATATTTTGCAGATGTATACGATATGAACTCGTGGCGCACGTCGTCAACTCTTCTTCTCTTTGATCGTAAGTATAATGCTAAGGCGGCCTATAACTCCGTCATCTCTGCTCTGGGATAAATCATTCGGCTCCACACATTCCTTGATCCCCTCCTTGACTGCTTCGATGGAACTCGGATTCGGATTTGGAGGGTGTTTTTTTTTGGGATGTTTATTCTTAAAGGATGAGATGTAGTTTGCATTTGGAAATATTTACGCTGTCCTTGTAAAACGTTTCAGGTTTGAAATGCCATTGTTTTTGGTATTTTGGGGTGCTTGATTTAAACTCGTGGAATATTCACTCCGCGGGATGAACATGTCTCCTCTTGAAGCTTTCGCCATTACGCCTCACTTCAAGAATCATAATACCGGTCCGCACCTCTAGATTTAGAACGTTGCAGTGAAAGGAAATACGTCGTAGTCTATTATTCGTTACAGTCACACGAAACGGTCGTTAAGGACAACGCTACCTTATGACATGGACGATTCCCATGCGGCGGCCATTCTCCAGATTTCATGTTGATTCGATCGTTTGTGTTGGGATATGATTTGGAAAGCTTATTGTTTTGAAGGGTCGGCGGTGGTAGAAAAATCAGGTAGCAGCTAGGTTTTGAGTTGGTAGGAATAACAGCTAAACCCCGGGTCACTCTGACAATGAGGCAGAATTCCTGCCGAATCAACGGCATAGTACGTACGTCACGTACAGAAAGTGTTTGGTATGTGCTATTTATAAAATTTTGTTCTAATGTGATGGGATATACTTTAAAATAAATAAATATTGATAGCCTTGGCCCTTGATCCAACTTGAAACTGGGAATTACATTTCCCTGGCTACTTAATTATTGTCGAGCTTAGAAGATAAACAGCCCACATTTGGTATACATAAGTGAGCACTTTAGTTCTACTTAGAATTAAAATTGAAGCCGAAATACAAATAGGTTTTCTACCGTGACACCCTGAGGACTTATGTACATAGAAGCGCCAGTCACAGCTACGCCCCTGACGGCACTGCCACCTGATGGGACGCCAAGGAATCAAAGTCTGGTATTCTCTGTGCCACTCTAAATGAAATTAAAAAAAAAAAAAAGGTCGTATTTTTAGCAGGTCTAATTCCGCCCCAGCAGGACATTGCACTGCTTTACAAACTTGTACAATATTCGAAAGAGGCTGCGACGCCTGACATATCAAGATGACCGTACTAGGAAAAGTAATCTTCGCCCATTTTTTGAAGTTCGACAATTCCATTTGCTGGGCATTAGAATCCTTTGTAGTTGCATTCATGACCACATAGATTCTCTCGAACTGCCGAGCGAGTATACTGAATATCTGGAACAGGAGCTCCGACGACTTTTGGGCTTGAGAGGAATTGTCCTTATATAGCGTTATGACCTCTGGAGGGATATTTGATAAATCCCGGCAGAGCTGTGCTACGAGTGCAGATATCATTGGGATATCTCCCTTTGCTGAAGGATTGTGACCAAAAGAGTAGTAGAGTATGGCAGTATTCGGAGCTGCACCAAATTCGGCTTGGAGTGCAGGAATTATGGAGGCACTGGAAATATCGAAATTGTTAGATATCCCTTGACAAATGCATTTTAGAACCACGCACAAAATTGCATCTCCTTCCTCTGTATTATCTGAGGATTAAATATTCAATCAATGTCTGTCGGATAATAGCTGCTACAGAACGGTACTCACCACATGGAACAAAATTTAGGGCTCCACCTTTGCTATTTTTTATTTCGTTAAAAGCCTTGCTTTCGAGAAAATGCGTCCCAGCCTTCGACTGTCCGACAGTTGCCGCATAATTAATATCCCAGGATCCTGGTTCCAACCACTTCATGATGTCTTTGCGAACTCGGGCTGTAATGAAGTCAGTGTCACGGAATTGGTTGTAGCGGAATATAGCTTACTTTGTCCCTGTTCCTTTCTATCGGCGTGAGAGATTTCACTGAGGAGTCTGAGTTAGTCCTCACGTCATTTAAAATATCCAGGGTAAAACTTACACTTGGCAGACACCTAAAGCAGTCGTTATTGAGGATTTACCGTGCCTGATTTTGGAAAGCAGGTCCTGGAGCTGCTCCTTTCTGTAAAGCCATGTTACACGTCCCCAAAATCGCTTGATCCTAGATGGCTCAGAAGCATTGTATTTCTCAACGAATGATACGAGTGGTGATCGAACTTTCTCCATATAGATAGTCAACTCCTTGAAAGTCGACGAAGATGTAATTGATCCTGCTACGGTTTCCTCCTTCATGATCCTCTCAAGATGTTCACCCAGGGTCTTCAAGAATAGAATCTCGATTTCCAGCTCGCTAGCCATGATCTTTTCTTCCTTATTTGCATTCTTCATGGCTTTAGCTATCTTGATACCCTCTCCACAGGCTTGTATGAAGGCGAGGACGCTCGCGATTGAGAGTGGGTCGGCGGACATGATATGAAATCGGTTTGGAGTCGAATTTGATGGTTGAGTAGTGGTCCTGGCGGTATGTGCACGACAATGGCGTATAGTGAGGATAATGTAGAAGAAAGAGAGGAAACTGTGGGAATAGTTTCAATATTAACAGACACGAAGTCCGCGCCAAGGCCATGAGGAGCATGCATCGCCCATCAGCTACACAACGCATAGCTTTTAGGAGCTTCGCTGACAGGGTGCCAAAAATTTTAAATTACTATTCCGATATTCGGAGTATGTAAAAGAATTGGAACTGAGCAGATATTATATATAGCCATATTCTAGTTGACCTCCAACCAAGCAAGCATGCAAGGATCCAACTGTGTTGCTAAAAAGGAAAGAAAGCAATCCGTGTGCGATGTCTGACATGGCTTTCAAATATTAGAAGCTCCCTTAGGGAAAAAAGAAGCAACTTACTGGCGTGTGCTATTCCATTGCCTTCCATTGAAACCCTGTGCCGGAGGTGATTTGCTCCGAATATAGGTTCGTTAACCCCTATAATGAAGTTGCCTTTTAACGAGGAAATAATTCCAGAGGGACCTATAGCGTCCACTGGAAATGCTGAAGGACTTTCGCATCCTTTGACATACTCGAAGACTGCACAGCTTAAATGGCAAACTGGTCATATCTAGGCATCCGCGCCGCCCTGTTGGCGGCGCGGAGCATCGGAGAACTCCCCACCATTTTGGATCCGAAAACTGGTCGAGGACCATGGGAAGTACAGAACCCTAGACACCATAGGTTTGCCAATGTCTGGTCCGCCAGACTTACAATCACACTCAGAGCGAACATGTGCAAACTGTGGCATCGCACTGATACTTTACTGTGAAGTTCAAGAAGCATATCGACCATCTACGACGACCGTCCCGAGTACTTGACAGGTGTGTGGAACGACCCGCATACATTTCCCTCAGAATAGAATGGCTAGCCTTAAATAATTCAAATATTCCAGTCTCTGAGGCCTAAGAACTAATCATCCATAAAAAATATGTTCTCTCAGCTAAATTTTACTTGCTCAAAATCCTCATTCATTTATTAAGAATCTGAACGGTAGGCATATACATAGCCAGATGTATTCTCCGAAGTCCTTCAAATAAGTAGCTTGAAGTTAGACGTACAACATGGGCTACTCAGGAGGCTATGAAAAGATATTCCTTATCTTCCGAGTCGGATGCCATTTGGGAACGGCATATAATAAATTAGTGAATGGCTGTGAAAAAGGCTTCCCAGGAGCTCTCTCGCGGCATTGGCGTTCGAAGCTATTTCCACTACTAGTACTACTAGAAGTGCTATGACCCCGGCCCACTGACATCTTCAAGGGCATTGAATCAAGAGCACCTGACTGAGTGACTAAAGTGTGTGATCCAATCCTTTTGCTCCATTATAGCGCTTTTAACTGTGCCACATGTTCTAATAAATAGCCCTACTACTTGAATTATTCAAGAATATAAAATCTGCGCGAACCGACAGCGCGGCGGTCTGCCGGCCCTTTGGCCTCGATCACGGCCGGCACAGAACTACAACCGGCGAAGCCGCCAAGCATCAGTCTGTTATTTTTAAATATTCGATTTAAGTACTATTGTTCGATGTAGCTATTATCATACGAGTCTAGAAAACGGACCAAAATTCAGCAGATTTATAAGGTTTTGCGACGATTTTTGCTACCCCAGTGGAATTTACAAGTAAAATCTTACAAATATAAAAAGGCAATTATCCTCAAAAGTATCCTTCTCAGATTCTGAATATCAGACCGTGAAAATGTCCGGAAATGAATGGGGGACCCGTGGAGAGATTCATAAAGACTCGAGCTAGATGGCACTGGCGGATGAATCGACGATAGCACTGCAACCTGAATAATAATAACACATGAAGGGAAGCTCACGATTCTTCAGATAGTCGCACGGAAATGATATTAATACTCATTTCGTTGAGAAGTTTTATTATACACGGCAGGGATATTTAAATATCGCCGTAAATATGCCAAGGCTCAGGGTGGCAGCGGGTCAACCATGTAGCCGGGTGGCCTCAGGGAATCCGAATTAATTGATTCATGTTTTCCCTACATCGTCATGCCTATATTAAGCTATATTTCCAACACAAATACTTAATCCTTCACCTCCTCGTCACCCACGTTTCGTCCTCCATCCTAGCTAAAATTCAATCCGTGTCGTGTCGGGTGAGGACTTCTCCAGCATTACACCCACATCACCATGACCCTCGCTTCCCTCATTCTCCCATCAGAGACCCTATCAGCCTCTCGGTTTGTCTGCATCTTCAAGCTATATAACTAGCTCCGAGCTTAAATTTGGATAAGCCAGGGTCATCACGATGCGCACCCTGAGTGACCGGCAACGCCCTGGCTTGAATTGAAAATGAGTGCCCTCGGGATTCCGAATGTTTATCGGGTGGTACTGATATACACCGTGCACTAGTGGATATAAGGGTTCGCGGGCCAGCTATTGCCATTCCGGTTGTTTTGCTGTTTCGAGTCTCTTGTGCTTAATGGGATGTAAGGAATGGATACGTCTTTAACAGGCTACGAGTGCTTTAGCGAATTTAAGTGGTCATGGGGATTCAGGTGAGGATGGAAGGGATGCATATGGCATGCCAGTGATCAGGTGGAACTCAAGACTTCGGGGTTTCCTTGGTTGACAAAGTATATGCAGTAAATGTAAGTGTCTAAATTTGCGCCTTCGGCTATATATATGCGGTAAGATATTATTATTTCACTGTGTGCAGGGGTTTACTTTCCTTTAGCGATACCGACACAGACTGCCTATTTAGCTTCCGGAATGCCCGCACATACCATATATGATCCACCCATCTTCGCATTTCGCAAGGCCTAGTAAGTAAGCAGGGTTCAATATCCAGGAGGCCACTCAGGGTTCAAGAACCAGGAGGCTAAACTCACCTGACTCCTAAAGTACGAAGCGGAGCATTCCTTCCCTTAAAAGAAACACGTCAACTTAAAGTAGCCGTTGAACTTGACAATCCACGCGCTCTCATTTGTCTCCTTTTAAGACATAGGGTTGCAGGGAAATGAGACGGAATTGCGCTATTGATAGGGTGCTTATATGTACACCAATCCCGCTAGCAGATACAATAATAGAGATGCCAATCTTCGAATATGTCCGCCCCTCGTAAACAGTGCCATCCTCTAACTCCATGCTATGGCTATGGCTATGGCTATGGCTATGACTCTTAAATCTGCACCAAGCTGCGACCCCAATCTGGCACTGGCACTGACATCCCGACCCCACCCGACCCTACCATACTGGGCACGGACTGTGAGAGGAAAGCCTAAACCACGCTTCTAAACACTTGCGCCTTATTATTCAGCACTCCCTTCACAGCCGCAGCCTCCATCCTCGCTTCCTCATGAGAATAAGAACCAAGAACGCAAAGAAGTCCTTCGCATCTAGACACATCGCTTGCGAATCCGCAATTTAAGCATTCACCGCAGCACACCTTTTGCGACACCGCAGCCTACCAATGCCACCTCCACCCCCCATCTCGCGAAAAAGCACCCCACCAATAAATGGGCCTCCCACAATCCCCGCCAATCGCCGGCTTCTCCTGTGAATAAATTGACAGCCTCCGAGTCCCAACCGTGCATTGAAGTTGAGATTCTCAAGCACAGCACCCCCCGGCGGCGGCGTGCTGTCAAATAAGGGAATAAGGTATGCAAGCCCGCCTATAGAGCCAAGAGGTATGTAGTGTTATTTTAACAATCGAATCAAAATCTCCATTAGCAAGTCAGGATCTATCAGTATCACTGTCTAATCGAGATCTATAGCCAATCCGACTTGACGCGAACGTGAAAGGCTATAGCGTACGTAAAAAAAGAAGCATAGACATAGCCGGATTCAGCAGCGTATTAATAAATGCAAAGGATATTTACGGTTTACCCACTCATCTGCCCAAAAGAGACTGGGAGCTAAATGGAATTTGAAATAAGGAATCCGAATCCGGAAAATAATCTGGTCGCTCTTGGGTCACTCCAAAGAAAGAATCATTTAAGAAGTATATACAATAATAAGACAAGTAGAAATAGTGTCGTAAAATCAAAGGAAATGGTATGTATGCATGTAAGAACGTAAGTGTGGGTAGTGTGAATTATGTATGTATTTTATCTTTGTGTACTTAAGATAATAAAAAACCGGACCCCTGAGTGCTTCGCCCCGTCCCAGTGTAATTATCTAAACCAAAAATCATCGAGATAACGTATCGTCGTCGTCGTGAACGCATTATTCCATCCAACCCAACCCAACATCCAAACCCCATCTAAGCCTCCCCCATCCATCTAACCGCACGAAAAAGAATCTATCCCCAGCCCCAACGCACGAAAAAAAAATAAAGAAATCAAATCACTCCACCTCCTCCATCTCCACCAACTCCCCCGAGCGCCGCAAAACCTCCTCAATACTCCACCGCTCCTTAACATGCCCGTGCTTCAAATCCAGCAGATCGCCAATCTCATCGCACGCCTTCAAAATAAAATCAACGTCCTCCTTCGTGTGCGCCGCGCTCATGCAGAACCGTACCCTCCCCGAAATGAGCGGGGTAGCCGGGTACCCAACCACGACGACGATGATAGGCAGTTTCCGCGCCAGCATGAGCCGCGAGAATAGAACCATCTTGCCGGGGTTGAAGAGCAGGAGGGGCACGATGGGGGAGTCGGCGTGTCCGTAGGTGATGAAGCCGAGTTTCTTGAGCCCGCGGGAGAGGTAGCGCGAGTTGAACGCGAGGCGGCGTAAACGCGTCCGGCCTTCCGAGCCGTCTTTTAGTTGCGGGGGGAGGTTCATCCATGTTGGCAGCGCCGATGCGGGCGCAGGCCCCGGATAGACGTACATCTCCCCACGCACGTCCGCCGAGCTCTTCGGGGGGTCGCTCATGGCCGGTTGCGGCACAGGCGGGGAAATGCCCATGATGGAGCCCATGGACGCGATGATCTGCGTGAGGACGGCGGGGGAGACGGACTCGGAGTAGCAGGTCGCGTGGGAGCGCCTGCGCAGCTGGGAGATGAGGGCGCGCGAGCCGGCGATGTACCCGCCTGCAGCGCCGAAGGATTTCGTGAATGTGCCCATGAGGATGTCGATTTGTGCGGGGTCGATGGAGAAGTAGTCGGCGACACCGCGGCCATGGGGACCTAAGGCGCCGATGGAGTGGGCTTCGTCGACGTATAAATAAAACTGGGGGTTATGTTAGTGTTGGGGTGATTAAGAGGCATATGCGGGGCACACCTTATATTTTTGCTTTAATTCCATTATGCCGGGGAGGTTTACGAGGGTGCCTTCCATGGAGTACAAGCCTTCGACGATGAGGAGGATCTTCTTCCATGGACGGTGTGTCCGCGGCTGACCCTGGCTGATCACCTCCCTTAACAGCGCCTCGAGCGAACCCATGTCATTATGCTTAAACGTCCGCACGTTCGCGCCGCTCAGGCGCACTCCAAAGCGAATTGAGGCATGGTTCAGCTCGTCCGAAATAACAAGACAGCCCTTTCCCACGAGGGCAGGAAGAGTGGTCGAGTTGGTCGCGAAGCCCATGGAGGCGATCATCGCGTCTTCTTCACCTACGAACTTGGCGACGAGGGCCTCTGCTTGCTGGTGCAGGTCGGTCGTGCCGGCCTCGAGACGGGGGCTGCAGGAGGACATGCCGTAGCGTCTGATGCCTTCTTCGACGGCGTCGGCGCAGCCGCCTTCTGCTTGGGCAAAGCCGAGGTAGTTGTAGGAAGCGGTGTTGAGAGCGCGGGTTTTGGAGCCGGTGAGGTTGAAGGAGAGCTTGTTGTCGTGTGAGACACGGTCGAGGAGCATGACGGTGCGGCCGGGGACGCCCGTGATAGGGCGGGAGAAACAGTCGTCCATACGCTGCTTGAGACGGCGGGTGTAGAACGAGTCAAAGTCGGAATTCATAGCTGCGTAGCCCTGCAAACGGAGTTGTTAGAGAGTCAGGAGACTGCTGTCGACGTGACTCACGTTGCTGGGCATGAGATGGCGGTAGGACTGTGACCTGAAGCGTTTTCCGAAAAAGTCACGAATGTGGCCGAATATGATGAGCATGATGTACGAAAAGTAGGTGGGAAGGAGGATGTAGTACGGGGGGTCTTCCTCGACGAAGGGGACGATCTTGGCGGTGGGTTTGAAGGCGGAGACATGGCGGTAGTCCTCGTTGGCGCAGTGGCCAAACTCGGTGTGCCTAGTGGTGAACTGCTGGGTGGAGTTCGGGGGCTGGAGGGGCGTGACGAGCTCGTCGCTGGGGTCGTCCGAGTCGTCGGGGGAGCGGCTGTAGGTCGTGCTGGAGTCGTCTTCTGTGCGGAGGGAGGAGCGGATGGAGAGGGAAGTGTCGGAGGCGGCGTCGTCGTCGTCTGGGATGCGCATGCGGGCCCTCGCAGAGGCGTCGGCCTGGGAGAGGGCGGCGAGGTAGGAGGCGGCGTTGCGCATAGGGCGACGGAGGATGGAGCGGGAGCGGGAGGAGGACTTTGGGTGGGCAATGGGCGAGGGAGCGTTCGCGGGCGATGGCATTACGAGGTCGCCCTAGTAGAGTCAGCTGGGGCTTTTATTCAACCAGGCTGGCAGTGGGTAGGAGCAACAGAACTCTACTAGACGCTGACTTATAAATTTCTAGCCGGTCACCTCCGGGTCCCTGCACTCGCATAATGATGTTCTATAATGATGTTCTATTCCGAATTATAGATGCTGTATATACCAGAGTACTCCTCGTCGTATAGCTCGTCCTCTGAGACATATGAACGCATGTGCACGTCAGCATACAGCCCGTCATCGCGAGACTTGCGCGAAACACTGGCCACTCAGCCCATCAATTGCTGACCGGACAACGAGGCTGCAATTGGCCGACGTCAAAGCCACTATCGCCGTTGCTTACCTAATCCTCTTCCACTTCTCGCTATGGCAAGCCTGGTCGCCATCCTCGATCTCAAGGGCAAGCCCCTCATCCAACGCTCCTACAGAGATGATGTCCCGGCCTCGTACATCGAGCGTTTCCTCCCGCTGCTCCTCGACCTCGAGGAGGAGAACCAGCAGGTCACCCCGTGCATCACCAGTCAGGGCATCAACTACATGCACATTCGTCATTCCAACCTCTACCGTCTGTATCCGATTCCTCCCGCTCGCACATTCCTCTAACTCAAACACCCCCCAGTCCTCGCCCTCTCAAAACGCAACACCAATGTCTCCGAAGTCATCATCTACCTCCATCGGCTCATCCAAGTCCTCATCGAATACTTCAAAGAGCTCGAAGAGGAATCTATTCGCGACAACTTTGTCGTCATCTACGAGCTCCTCGACGAAATGATGGACTTTGGTTTCCCCCAAACAACCGAGAGCAAGATCCTGCAAGAGTATGTCCA
>KN837173.1:24016-43610 GCA_000827215.1 Sphaerobolus stellatus SS14
TTAAAAGTAATCTCAGACGATTTGGTGGCATTTCTAATGAAAGATACACATGCAAGGAGACGATAGTAGTAGTACTACAGGACTTCAAGGCATGGATAGCAAGTGGTGCCGAAACATGCCGGTGCTGCTGCCGTCACAAAGAAATATCTAACCTCGACCCCACTTCACTCTAGAGTGGAGCATCAATTATCTAGGTATTGAAGATAATCCAGGTGCAGATAACCTCTATTAGCTGGGGTCTTCGTATCACAAGCTAAATCGCAGGCCCCCTCGCAATCTCAGCCTCAGGTCAGTGGTACTCTTGCAGGTCAGACGGGCGTTGTACCCTCAAGTCAAAAATTGGGAGCGTCTAGAGTGCTAAATGTGATTTCCTATCAAGACTGAAAAGGTAAATTCCCTAATCGGATGCGGAGAAGTGGATTGAACAAGCCCTGGCCAGCTGAATCAGATGAAGGGGGCGGAGCATCCAGGTTTGAATCCAGGAAAGGCAGAAACCGTGTCTGCGTCTCCTTCACGACGCGCACGTGAAGTAAACGCTTCGTTACATAGGAAGCATATGGAAGGAAGAAGCAGAATGCAGAAAATTCGGCTTTCGTAGTTAATTGAAGCGTTGAGCAAGCTTCAGGCGGATGTATGCATTGCTTTAGCATTGCCGGTTCTTCCGGATCATAGCAACATCTATGCATCCGAATATGCGTCCATATAATAAACTATTGATTTTCGAGAAAAGTGAAACCAGCCTTGCCTGAAGAACCTTGAAGAGCCTACAAGTGGCCTCCCTAAGTTTCGGAAATGTGCTACTGATCCGGATCCGTGAGAAAAGAATTCTTGAATTTATTAATACACAATACCTGGATATTGGCAACTTGGGTGAAGGACCGATATAACCTTGTTAAACCCTGAAGAATCAGACAACTCATTACTACCGGACACGTGTGGCAACCGGCGTAGAGGAACTCGCCACGCGATGTTTTCTTCTTTCCTTGGCATAGAAATCGTAATAAGCTTGAACTTCATAGGAATTAAATGACTTCACACCAACGCAAAAGTTTTGCATGTCACTGGACAGAATATCTTGGTCTGAAGATATAAGGTTTACACTTTCTGTAAATGAACGATCTGGTTGGTTTGAAAGAAAATATCAGACCGTTCACCGCGCAGATAAACATAGGATTGATCAACAATTTTGAAAATTGAATGTTCAGCGGTCTATCTGCTAAATGGACCGATTCAGACAGTACATCAATAACTTGAAGACTTCCCTGGATACGGTGCATTTTTCGAGGAATCTTGATTGAATTATCCCATGTGCACAGTGACAAGGTGAGGCGGAAAAGCAATATACAAGCTGAATAATGAAGCAACAGGCACAATGCCTCACCGGTTTGACGAAAAGGATGGGCGCTGCGCCATACGATCTGACATCTGCCGGCATGACCTCTTTTCCCATCGCACTCAACCAGCTCTGTTTTCCGTAATTCCCTTAGTAATGCCTTCGGTTTTGTGAAGAATTCGTGTTTCACCCATATTAGCCCCTATTTCATCAGTTAATTTGTCGGTTAGAAACCTAAGGGCAGGCGTAGGTTGGATTTCGGCCAGGCTGCGTTCTCCGCCTCTATGAATGAGGTTGATGTGAATCGATCATGATAGGCTTAGCGTTCGTCATCCAGTATCCTCCGAGTCCCACAACTCTCTGCAAGTTGACAGTAAGCGTTGACAGAAAAGAGACAAGCCGAACAAGAAAGCGCCCAAAAAAGGAAATAATAGGCCCTCATTGTCTGCGAGATAATTGCAAAAGCCGCTTAGTCATCACATAATTGCACCGTTTGCCGAATCAAGTCAATTCATTCTGCGTACCTGAGCTGTAAAGACTGTTGTTATGGAACCTATTATTATCAGCCGGGGCCACCCTCTATCTGTTTCCTGCATCGCTTGATAAGCGCTTGCAGCTCTTGTTCGAACAAAAGGCTCTCCTCGGCGGGCATTTTGAGTCTTCAACAAGACATCAACCACTTTCTTTTCTTTTCCAGTCGCTCCTTTTCTTCTTTAGGGTGAACGTAATTCCCTCAGAGACCTTCTATTCTTTATCCCAACATGTTCACATTCATGACCCTTTATCTCACTTTCTTTTCTTTGACTTTCGTCCACTTCGTTGCCGGCCATATCGCATTCTGGGACGATAGTATGTTCGGACGCTGTGGTGATAATAACCAATGCGGTTCGTAAATGCCAAAAAGTTTGGAATGCTTGTTTTACTTATCTTACGCAATTATTTCTAGAAAATACCGAACAGCCTATCCTTCCGCTCCAAGACATGACATTCGATCAATGGTATGTCCCATTCAAATTCAACATCATCCCTCCCAAATGTCTCATCTTTCATAGGTGGTGGCATGGATATATGGATTTTCCTCCCGTCAATGATAGTGTTACGGCGCTTCCTGCAGGTCAAAGCGTTACCGTTCAGTTGGCAGGCAATGTTGCCTTCACGAAGCTCGGACAACACCCCGATGCATTTTGGCCTGGAGGTTTGTTAATTAACTGCTTAAAATATCTCTGTTCTGAACTTCGATAAGGTGGTAGCAACGATTTGGATGAGTCAATCGTCGACCCTCATTTCTGGAATGACGGCACCGCAGGAAGTATGTGTTATTAATTATAAGGCACTTTTTTGGTTTTTTTTTTTTTCTGATATATAATCTTTGCAGACTTACACACTACTGGCAAGGCCGATACCAATGGTTGTGTCCTTGCCATCGCATACACTGACGACCCTAAAGTCGTTCGTCCAGAAGACTTTGTTGTTTTCTCTGTTCAGCAAACCTGCGTGTGGCACAGGGACACGGTCTTCGAGGTTCCCGCTGATATGCCTCCGTGCCCCAATGGTAAATGCATGTGCTCTTGGTTCTGGATCCACAACAGCAATGGTGGAAGTGACCAAATGGTTTGTAATTCCTTCTATCGAACGCTTAGAATATATTACTGAGCGTCCTCTAACTCTTCCAGTACCAAACTGCTTTCCAATGCAATATCACCTACGCACCTGGTCAAACTATCTCAACGAAGGCGGTTGGAAGGCCGGTTCCTCCAGTAAACTGCGCGGACGACGCGTCTACTTGCATCAAGGGTCCTAAACAGCCTATGGTAAATATATATTGATTCATATTGTATTTGAATTGAAACTGAAATTTTCTTTCTTTCTTTCCAGTACTGGAAGAACACGGTAAATAAATAATCTCCTGCATGTTCTATTAGGTATTGATCCGAGATTTGGCAGGAATGCAACAATATGCCCGAACCTGGACATTTTGCGCCCGGTTACTTGGACAGTTATGGATTCGCCCAAGGAGCTCAGAACGACATCTTTGAGACCATCAACACCTCCAACTGGACTTGCCCTCAAAGCAAGGCTTGTGAGTGTTAAAAAGATTATTATTTTTATGACTAATAATTCGCTCCCATGCAGCCGGAGTATTCGCTTCTCAAGGGAATTCAGGTGCTCCCGTCCAACAGCCGGCTCCTGGCTCAACACAAGCCCCAGCGAGCAGCAAATCAGTCCCAGCGAGCAGCAAACCTTCAGTCCCGGTTTCAGTTCCTGTGACGGTTCCTTCTGCTCCTGTTGACCCTATTACGCCTAAACCCATCATTACTGGTACGGCAACTTTGGTGCCCACACCTTCAGTAAGCGACGTGCCTGCACCTTCATCAGGTGTTGTGTCTGCACCTTCATCAGGTATCGTGTCCACATCTAGTGACGTACCTGCGCCTTCATCAAGTGTCGTGTCTACATCTTCGACAAGTGTCGCGTCTACCTCTTCAAGGGTCGCTCCTTCCCCCATCGCCGCTCCGGCCTCTGGTTCTTCGCCAGCTGCTTCGAAATCCCAATGTTCAGGCCATTCCCGCCGCAAGCGTAGTAGCCTCAGGCTTCGAGGACAGGCCTTCCATCACAGTCATTAATTCCCTAATGAATTTTCCTCCATTGTTCAAGTCTCATTTCTTGTTTTCTTTTTTTGCATTGGCCTTGCTTTCATATTGCTCTCATATCGTCTCGCATATAGTAGTCAGTGGCTACTGGTATCCCCATCTAGTATGAATCTGCCCAGTTTGCAGAATTGGATATCATCATCGTCTCACAATTCGTCTTCATATACATAGGTTGCACAAGCTGCTATCGTTTTCATGATATTATGTTACTGTATATAATGCATGTAATAACGTATCATTGAATTTCTTAGAAATACTAATAATTGCTGGTTCATTAAATACTCGTATATTGTGTGTTATTCTTCTGTCCTTTTAAATATGAATCTGGATTGTAGCCAATGCGTTCTCAATCAAAATTCATTCCTCCGTTGATACCGTACGATTGCCCTAGTTAATCATTTTAGTCTTTGAATCTGACAACGTGGATTTCTAGTAATACCTGTTACAAATTTCGCTTCCTCGCTTACCAAGTAGGATACCAAACCTCCAATATCTGCTGGAGAGACGACAGGATAGTTGACTTGCATTTGTGGATCTAGGGTATAAGTTAATTTTCTCAATCCGCTGCTGATAGTGAAAAGTCACCTTTATCCTCCTGTTCCTTCTTTGCTTCATGAACTTGAACACAGCAGTCACTTAATTTTCGAAGATAAAATGCACTGCGGACACTTACATCTAGGGACGTCGACGGCACCAGGAGCGTACGTATTAACAGTTATTCCGTGTGGCCGCCACTCTCCGGCTAACATCTTACTCAATTAAGGCATTTGCGTCATTATTGTCCTGCATTTACCTGCTGATTGCGTTAAGCCTCGAATGCCAAATTTGCTAGTTGAGTATGCACTAAACTCCGAAGCCCCTGATTATTTGCCAGTCAGGCCTCTACCCAGGGATGTCCAGAATCCTTCCTTTTTCCTTACCTTGCTTTCCCGAAATGGAGCTTGCCGCTTCATTTATCCAATGAAGAGTTAATGATAGTTGTCAATGGCGCCAAAGCATACACACCGACTATCCGACCTCCTCTTCCTTGTTTGATCATTTGCTTTGCTGCGGCCCTATAACACAAAAATACACTTCGAAGATTGAACTTAATAACTTGATCCCATTCCTCTGCATTCACTGGATAGGTTTGATACAATCTTACATCTGAAAGAAGTCTATTCAAAGCCAGCTACTCACTTGAGACGATAGGGCCAGAAGGGCCGATGCCATCGTTTACTACCATCTATCATTGATTAGTACGGGAAGAGAGAAAAATATTAATCGATAATGCTCGTACTATATCCACACTCCCAAGTTCTCTGACCGCAATTTCGATGAGATTCCCCACGTCTTGTTCCTCGGAAAGCTCCCCGGTAACTGCTATGCATGCTCTTCCCTTGGACTGAATCTCAAGCGCTAGTGCTTTCAAATCTTCGCCTCTTGAGAATAAATCTGTCACAAGGACTTCCAAGCCATCGGATGCTAGACGTAGTGCAATTGCTCGGCCTACACCTTGGGCTGCAGCGGTGACGACGGCTACTTGACCGTGAGGAGGCATGCTGAGATGGAACAACGTTCACAACTTGAGAAACAGAGATATTTGGAAAATAGAATCGTGCAGATTTAGATATCCCGAGAACAGGACCAATGAAGAGCAGAGAACCAACGAGGTGGGAAAGGAATCGAGAATCGAAACCCTCAACATTTGCCATCTGTGGAGAACTGTCAGGTGATATTCTGATTAAGTATAGCTGAGCGATGAAATGTTTATCCTAAGTAACTCAGTAAGCACCGTGACATACCTTGAAAAAGATCAAGATAGCTCCATAACGACTTACTTACACCCAAATGGAATATATCTCTGATTGATGGTCTCTGCTTTTCTCAAGAATCTGATGCCGAGAGAAAATGTCAAAATGTCACGGGTAGAACGTTTGGGCGAGAAAGAGGGTTACATACCAGTCGGGTATAGGCCCTAGCTTTCTCGACATTTGGTCTCTTTGTTCGGTTGGAGTTACATAGTTGGCCCCGTGGTGAGTTGAAGAAGCTTGTTCCGCAGCAGTGAGCGCTTCTGTGCCGGAAACTTCTTGCTCTGAGCCTCTGAACACCCAAATAAGTAACACTTCAATTTCACAGGCTAATAGCTGCTTTCAAGCTCCCCGAACTTCTTATTCGTATCTCTTTCGGCATTTCTGACGTTCAGGGCATCGGATCAATATAGATATTCACATAACTTTGACACAACGTAAGCAACGTGTACTATATACCGAATATTGCGTTAATGGCTATTCGTGGTCACCCTAACGCAAGGATGCAATTTTAGACATTAGGCAGGTGTATTTTCGTCCTCAACTGTCAAACCCATTGCATATGGACCGCTAAATTACGCCACGAACGTTGATCATAGTACTTAACCATCCCAGTCAGGTCGCAAGTACCAAGTATCCTTCAGGTCTCGTTCGTTCAATCATTGGATGCATATGAATTTTTTCCATATCTTCAAAAGATTTTAGTGGGATAATTTATCTTTATTTGTTGCTTGTTTCTTTCATTGACAAAAATTCACCTTAGTTAGGGCCCGATCCAATGGCCGCCACTAAGGTTGGCTCGCCTCACGATGGA
Source organism: Sphaerobolus stellatus SS14 (assembly GCA_000827215.1). Taxonomy (NCBI): domain Eukaryota; kingdom Fungi; phylum Basidiomycota; class Agaricomycetes; order Geastrales; family Sphaerobolaceae; genus Sphaerobolus; species Sphaerobolus stellatus. The sequence goes on from KN837173.1 coordinate 30,605, forward strand.
CAAGATAGGCGAGGATGATTATTCTCTAACCAATTTCGTACCATGTGGTATAGCTTCTCTTTCTGTTATTTAAAGCATACGATTCCACAACATGGGAAACCATCGGCCGCCTTCAGTGACTCGATGAAGGTCAACGTACGCTCTCTGTCTCTAGGACTACTTGGTCTCGCCACGATCGGAAGAGCAAGTCTTCTTGACACCATCCTAACGGATCTTGAGACAGCTGTAGACTGTGCCTCTTGTCAGACTCTACTGGTGCCTTTGCAGACGCTTGCCCTGTTAGGTGATACCACGTTCGACACTACTTTCGCGACTATTTGCAAGACATTACATGTAAGTGCATACAAATTTACCCTATAAATTTACAATGTTAAGAAACAAATCGAATAGGTTGAAGACGATGACGTCTGCGATGGGTTACTGAATACGACTGGACCTATCCTAGCGCACTCGTTACGTCGGTTCACCCCCGGTACTCGTACCGCAGACAAATTTTGCTCAGCCATGTTTGGTTTATGCCCGCAGCCTTCCGTGGCTGCATTTTCTGTCCCTTTTCCCAAGCCAGCTCCTGCAAAGCCCAAGAAATTCGTCTCCAAAGGAAAAGCGCCATTCCAGGTGGTTCATTTCAGCGATGTGCATATTGACAGAGAATACACAGTATGTCTATTTCTGAGCTGCATGTATGGTATCGGTGTTGACATAGATATCTAGACTGGGTCAGAGGCTAATTGTACCAAGCCGATATGTTGCCGGAATTTTGCGGACGACACTGCCCCAGCCATGATACCAGCCGGACCTTTCGGTAATAGACAATGTGATGCTCCATCTGATTTGGCAGATACTATGTTCGGTGCTATCAAACAAGTTGCTTCCAGTGCTAAGTTCTCCATCTTTACTGGAGACGTAGTTGCGCGTAAGCTCAAAATAGTGATATTCTCAGAGGTATATTGACTCTCATTAAAGACGATATCTGGCTTGTTGACAGACCGTGAGTCTCCATCAATCATGGATAAATGGCCAATATTCATTTTTTTAGCGAGGCAACGGAAGATTTGACTGCATGGAATGCTCAAATGGCGGCGAACGTCATTGCCCCGGTCTATCCTGGTCTTGGTGTGTATACATCCTCATTAAATGGCTCTTTTTCTTATAATGTCGACTGGTTATTGTTTAAACAGGCAATCAGTTAGCATATGTCCTTCTTTGCACAATTTTTCGGACTGATTTCTTGTTCAAACAACAGCGACACTGCACCGGTAAATAGTTTCCCCAGGAGTGACATCAAGACCGATATGCAAGTTCAATGGGTATTTGATATACAAAGCCAAGGGTGGCTGGTTCGTCCTTTGGATATGCTCTATAAATTTTCTTGCTTGCTAACATATGTATAGCGATGGATTAATGCCACTGCGGCCAATGAAGTTGACCATCAATCTGGTTCATATTCATTGGTTGTTCCCGGCACAAATCTTCGGTAAGTCGATCCAAATGAAGGTTCAGGATTTAGTATGCTAATCAATTTAGCCTGATTTCATTAAATACGCAATACTGGTTAGTTATTCCCTGAGACATTCTCACGTTATCTCTAGTGCTTACATCCGAAATATAGGTATCAAGACAAGTACGCCATGTTATCCAGCTTATTGTAATATTCTGACTCTTGGCATCAGTTTCTGGCTCTACGATACAAATAATATGCCGTGAGTAATGTATTTCAATCGTAATGGCATCCATTTATGCAGAAACTATAGATCTGATCCAAACGGAGTCCTTGCGTTTATTGTGTCTCAATTGCAAGCGGCGGAAGACGCAGGGCAACGTGCTTGGTTGTACGGGCACATTCCCCCAGGAAAATCCGACTTCCTGCATGATCAGGTGCGGGGTTCGATCTTTCACTGATTATATTTCAATTTACCCTCTACCATAGTCCAACTACTTTAATCAAATCGTCCAGAGGTATAAGGATACGATTGCTGCACAATTTTACGGTCATACGCATCGGGTATGATAAAAAAAACATTAATGAACTGCTAACAAGTATAATGACTATTTTGCTATTTTGCAGGATGAACTCGAAATCGCCTATTCTGACTTCACTAATCAGACTGCAGCAACAGCGGATAGCTTTGGGCTTATTTGTCCCTCATTGACTCCAACTAGTAGGTCGTATGTTCAAACAGATCTAGACAGACGGCTGAAACCTATTTAATTTTTTAGGTGGCAATCCGGCATTCAAAGTCTACGATATCGATTCTGATACGTACGAGGTTATGGATGCGAAGGTTTTCATATGTACTTCTGTCATATCACTTCAATTTCTACATATTCTGATACATGATCATAGCAAATATTTCGGATCCTAGTTTCCAAGTCAAACGTTAGTATTTTCCTCTGTTTCGTCTGGGTACTTTCTTATTCGTATTTCCCCGCGGTTAGCCACATGGGACCTTTATTATTCAGCTCGAGATGTCTACGGTCCTTTGGTTGGAAACTTGGGTCCCACAGATTCCTTAAATGCCTCATTTTGGCATAAACTTACTGAGGTTTTTGAAACCAACGATAATGCATTCCAACTCTACGTCCAGCATCTATCAAGGGGAGCAGACGCCACTGTATGCACTGGCAGTTGCAAGACTACTACAATATGTGATATACGAGCAATGAGGCACGTCCTACTTACCTATGTTTCTGTGTAATACATCAACGCTGATTAATCTTACCTTTAGGAGTGAAAATAATTGTGTTGGTTTTTTGATACTTCGAACCGATAACCGGCTGATGTTCCATTTTTTTCAGGATACTGTAACTCCAGGCTTTAGCGTCAAACGAGGGGAACCAACAGCTATACTTCCTGGCATGTCAAACGATGAATGTGAAGGGAATGGGGCACATACCATTATCCGTAAGATTGTGGCAGAAGCTCGGGTGCGCTATTATCTAGTAGTATAAGCTACCTTTTGATCACTGACGCTCTTGTCATGAAGGCTAATGGTATACGCGATGAACATAAAGAAATTATTCGTCGATCAATCGGACCTTTGGAAGCCTAGTCTATCATTTCCGATGAAATATTTTCGTTTCTAAATCACCGATGTACGACTCAATCCATTGAAAAATATTGAGTAGCGCTGCCGTATTCTGGCGTTGCAAGTTGATAAACAGATGAGCCCGAAAATCTGTTATATAGGACCACTGTTGGATGAGATCCCGAATTATTCGAGCATACTCATGTCAACAAGTTGAAAATACAACTAGAAGACTGCTTTAGGGTCCTATTTAAGGCTATTGGAAGGCTATCGTTCTTCTAGTTGGTGTTGAAAAGGGTGTTTGTCGACGGTACTACTAAGCCATCACCGTTGGAAATTCTGAATTTTCTACGATGCTGTAGCTTTTTTACATCTTGTCATGGAAATTAATCATTCACGAACAGATGTCTTCCAATTCGAAGGTTTAAAGGTTAAAAATCTAATAAATTAAACAAAGATTGATAATGTAGCAAAACCATGAATACGAGATGAAGGCTGCCGGCAAAACCGAAATTCCACCGCCACTCTATCAAAGAATTCTTCCTACATTTATGAATGACTTCATAGGATTCAATTGAGAGGAAAGGTACTACGAGTTCATACTCCAAAGCCTGAGCAGTACTGCGACTCTAGGATTCCCGTGCAGTACTAGAATCCATAATCTCGGAGAAAGTCACCATGATTGGTTCAAAAATCATGTTATTCCTTCACTTGAATGGTATGCTCCAGGCTAAAATAGAATCGCTCTTTCAGAGTTTTGAGTGTTTGTAAGTACCTATATAAAGAATGTGCATATTCATGCTTGAAGAAGACACAGCCTTCGTCGACGTTGACCGGCCACCTGATGCGCGATCACTCAATTCTTAATCTGCCGCCGTGAATCTGCTATCTAAAGTACATTAAACGGTTGCAGAAAATTGAAGACTGCGGCGGGCTGCAAGATAAAAATATTTACGTGGTGTTGCCGAAGTACCTTGATCGATGATCGATAATCGACTTGAAAACCTGTTTTGAGAAGGTCAGTGCTTAGCGGGGGTATCTGACGATTAGGCGGATGCATCCTTCTATACATGCTTATTCTCCATATAGACTTGCAAGATTGAGTCTTGTTCAGACCCTTGGAAAAACTAGTACCTAGATAGTCTACTAACGTTCAGTAACTATAGCGGTAGAGTTCTTGACGCAGCTGGTTTCGCCGACGTCCATGCTTCGATATAAAAACTTAAGCTTTTTTGAGTTGTTTAAAACAATAAGTTGTAGTATAATAAGCTCTTTTTAGTAGAAAGAAAGGCCACTAAAGTATCAGAAAGTATCTTACGAGATCATACTCTTACGCTGAGGATCACGGTGATCACCAGAGGTCCCTACTTTACTACCCAATCTAACCTGATCAGAGAGAGATATTTCTTTAGAATAGTCTAGAACTGAGGTTGCTTTCTGATTTTATTCGTTGTCCTCAATTCGTAGCCGTCATTTAATATGCGGTGGCGGCTGGAGGATTGCGGGCTGAATGCTTTTCACGTGGTTGAACCTGACTGTATAGTCTACCACGATCGTTGCATCTCCATGTGGGTTTTTTGAACCACGTTGGTCTTCTCCACTAAGCCTGTCTCCAAGACCGTTCGATAGCCAAGAAGTCGATCGTGATATTACGGATAAAATCATGACTGGCAGCAATATATAAAGGAACGGAAGAATCTGGGAGAGAATCACTTGCAGCTTTTTCTCTGAGTCCAAGGCATGAAGGTCAACAAGCTCCACTCTTCTCTGGCTGGCCTTCTAGCTCTAGCTACCCTCGGAGAAGCCGGTCTCAAGTCAATTTACGCCAGCCAGATTCTTGCTAAACTCGAATCGGCCGCAGAGTGCGCCGGTTGTGAAGCCGTATTGGTGCCTGCAAAAGCACTCGCAATCCTAGGAGATGCTGCATTCAACGATGTTTTTACCGTACTCTGTAAAGCTCTCAAAGTAAGCCTAGCGTTATTCCTTGTGTATTTTCACTCTGACATTTAGTATTCTAGGTCGAAGACGACGATGTTTGTGATGGCCTAATTGCTGGGACAGGTCCAGTGTTGGCCCACGCCATACGTGGATTCTCTATTGGAGGATCCACATCGAAAAAATTATGTTCGGCACTCATTGGTCTATGCGAGTGGCCCGCTGTGCCCGCGCATACCGTTACTTTCCCCAAGGCAGACCCAGCGAAGCCCAAAGCCTTTGTTTCCACAGGAAAGACTCCTTTGCAGGCCATTCATTTCAGCGATGTGCATATCGATAGAGACTATAAAGTGAGTATCAGAACTCCCGACCATTGATGTTTACTAACCTTTTTTTTCGCTGATAACCTAGGTGGGCTCGGAGACCCAATGCACCAAGCCTATATACTGCAGGAGCTATGCCGATCAAGCCGGAGCTACTATCGTTGAAGGTGCAGGGCCCTTCGGTAACAGGAAATGCGACACTCCTATTGTGCTAAGCGATAGCATGCTTGATGGCATTAAAGCTGTTGCGCCTTCTGCGAAGTTCTCGATTCTGACTGGTGATGTCGTTGATCGTACGTTATTTATAAAAATTACAGCTGAATCCTACTAATGCCTATAAACAGATCATTTGTGGATGGTTAATGAAAGGTTCATAATCTCTCGCTTAATTCTTTTTATTTGTTTAATTTAACGACAACCCAGCTATGTTACGCAGGACCTTCATGCTTGGAATCAGCAGATGGAAGCCAAGCTTGGAGCTCCCGTTTATGGTGCCATTGGTGAGTTATCCTTTTATTATTACCCCGAAGCCTTTATTGAAATCTATTCCAGGAAATCAGTACGCCTCTTTCGCTTCAACCACGTGAGGAAGGATCGCTGACGTAGTTTAATAGCGACACTTCCCCAGCGAACAGCTTCCCCCAGAACACCAGCAAGACTTCGACTACTTCGCAATGGGTTTATGTCCTCTAAAATTCAGATTGGGCCGTACGTCATTTCATATTTTTTCGCGACTGTCCTGACTTTATTCGGCTTTTAGAAATGGATCGGTGCGGATGCTTCGAGTCAAGTCAAGCATGATTCTGGGTCATATTCGGTGGTTGTTGCCAACACGAGTCTTCGGTAGATACATTTTCTTGGCGTCACGAAAAAGATTCTAACCAGCAATATAGTTTGATCTCTATCAACACCCAATATTGGTATGTGCCACGCTTTCCAGAGAATGCCTGACAAGATCATGACCTTTATTTCGCCAGGTATCATTACAAGTATGTCTTCCCACTCCTAACCATGATCCGTGATTTTAACAACTACGTGCAGCTTCTGGCTCTTCGACTCGAACACCCCTGCGTATGTTCTCTATTTTCTTAAGAAAAAATACATAGTATTAACTGTGCATATACTACACAGTGCCGACCCAATGGCGTTCTTGCTTTCATCGTCTCGCAGCTGCAAGCTGCTGAAGATGCTGGACAAAGGACCTGGCTCTTCGGACATATTTCCCCAGGCGAGAAAGATTTCTTCCGTGACCAGGTTTGTTTCCACGAGATATCGAGTGCTTCAAGCTCCTAACGCCATTTATTTTTAGTCCAACTACTTCAACCAAGTCGTTCAGAGGTACAAGAATGTCATCGCTGGTCAGTTCTATGGCCATACCCACAAGGTTCTTCATTACTTTCTCCCCCCCCTCCGCGAATATAAATGCTTATCTGTCTATAATTTCAGGACGGATTCAGCGTTGCCTATTCCGACTTTAACAACAGGACCGTTGCCAACGCAAACGCTTTCGGTCTCATCGCTCCCTCTTTGACTCCCACGAGTAAGAATTAATTGTTAGAACGTTAATCCTTTACTTATTTTTCAAGGTGGTCATCCCGCTTTCAAGGTTTATGATGTCGATCCCGATACATATGAGATTATGGACGCCAAGGTCTATATTGGCGAGTTCACTTTTAGATTGACGGAAAATTGTTATTAAATAATATTTCACAGCCAACATCACCAGCCCCACCTTCCAAACCCAACGTAAGTTATAGCATCATCCAGCATTTCTAATGCTAACCTTCCTCCTAGCAAAATGGGAGTTATACTACTCTGCTCGTGATGTCTACGGATCTTTGATTGGAGGCCTCGCCGCTACCGACTCTCTGAACGCTGCTTTCTGGCACAAGTTGACCGAAGTCTTCGAGAAGAACAACAACGCCTGGCAACTTTACCTCGACCACAAGTCCCGAGGCGCGGACGTGACTACTTGCACCACCACCGACAACTGCAAGGCTAATGCGATTTGCTACATTCGTGGCATGAGGTGAATATGCCTCGTATATGCGTATACTTTGATCCGTTACTTATTCTTTTTTATAGGGGCGAGGACAATTGCGTAAGCTACCCTTTTTGCTGACTCCTTGAATCGTCATTGACATGGTTGGTGTAGTATACCCCCACGGCTGGACTCAGTATCACCGTGCGTGATACCGAGGCCGTGGACGCTGAGGACTCTTCTGCGGCTGTGCTCCCTGCAGACGGTGAATGCGAGACTGCTGGAACCCATTCGATTATTCGCGATATTACCATCAAGCTCCAGGTAAGTTATTCCTCCGCTTGCCCCTAATCCCAACCGCGACTCATTTATCTTGCAGACGACTGGTATCACTGACGAAGTCCGCGCGCAGATTCTCAGCGCGCTGGATGACGACGAGGATGACTCTATCGCCGAGGCTCAGGCTTCTGCTGCAGAGGCTGCTGCGGCTACCGAGATTGCTGACGCGAATGACTCTATCTCCGAGTAAGAGATTGAAGTTGAAGATGAAAATAGAGAAGCTGTCTGGATGTTGACTGGACGGCCGAGGGGCCCCGTTTCTCCATTCAGGAATGTAGAGTAAGATATCATTTAACATTAGTATATCCACTCTTTTGTATACGTATTAGCGGACATATGGAATGTCGTAATACATCCACTCTTTAGATCAATAATCTCTGTGCATCTTTTGAAGGAATCCACCATCATTCCTTAGGAAAACCCCTGTTGAACGTACGCCGTCACATTCCATCAACGACTTCGCCTTGCCAATTTCCTCCCAGCTTCTATAATATTTGCCATATACTGACTTAGCATTCACTTGATTTAAGAAAAGCGTCGTTGAGTGCGTTGAGGGATCATTTTTGGGCGATGTAAGTGGTTTGTTTCAAGTGAGCGTGGAGAATGGGAATTGAGGTGAGGACGAAGTGACTTGCCGCGAGCCACTTCGTGAATTCTGAGACTGAGAACTCGAAAGATTATGGGTATGACTTCACGGTAATTCGTCCACAATTTCTGGCAGCCCATGATTCGTTTTTGTAATTGTACATATTAATCCTGAGTCCATTATACACCCGATCAATTCCGGCAGAATACTACTTCCCAGTGGCACTGGCAGTGGAGTCCATTGGACCTTAATACCGAGGTGTTGAACCTTGTCATGAATCAAAATCGAACATAAATTTTATGAGAACTCGAGGAGACGAGAGGGGTCAGTGCCAGTGACTCGCCGTGCGCCGTGGGGGGAGACTACTCTAAATAATGTGAAGGACTTTGCGTCTCATCCGCTATTGGCATTCTAATAGATAAATCAGTCGCTGAACCTTCCGTATGTACCCCATCACCGAAAATCCTACTCATCCAAGCAAAGTAACCAACAACCTTTATGAAATTAGGATCGTCGAGGGCCGATTCCACGTGCCACTGGCGGATCTAACCTAGTCCGGGGTTATTTATCTCCACCATTGCCTTCCTTCCCTTCGCATTCCCTTATCACAAGCATTATCTGCCCCTTCTCCAAAAATCCAAAAATCCTAAAGCCCAGCCCCCAAAGTCGGCCCTCGAAGTCGAACCTCAGGCTCAAATGGCTTCGATGCCAGCCACCAAGCAGGTATGATTAACTGAGCCATATATATTCAGAAATGGAATCAACCAGAGGCTATCTCCGCTCCTCTCTTCTTACCCCTTCCCCTTCCTGCCTAAATCCTAAATCCCAAATTCCAATCCAACCCGAATTCCTTCCATACGCAGGCTACCGGGGTATAATGGTGTCCCTGACCTGTTCTATCCCCACCAAGTCCTGTCTTCTTACCCTTCCGAAGCCCTCCCCCTTGAAAATCTTAATCTCACCCCAATCTCACTCCCAATCCCACTCCCAATCCAGGGTAACCCGCCTTCGAACCCAACCACAAATACAAATTTCTAAACATTGACGTGACGAGCAGTATACTGAGCCGCTTCGCCTTCGATGCCAGCTCACATCTCAACGACCCGTATCCAACCGCACGCGCGGAGTCAGAGATAAACTGAGGCTTATCTTAGATCTCTCCTGATCCCACTGAGGCCTGAGCTGGAGCTGATATTCGACTAGGTTAGGATAGTAGAGTACTTAGGCTAAGATAGCGATAATGATGAATAATGATTGCTTGAAGATAGCTGAGGCCGGGTGTCAAGGAACGGAAAGGAAAAATATCGAGAGAACGAAGAGCGAAGAGAATCTAGAATATGTCGCTGTCGACTACAATTCGCCCGAGTCGAAGCGAGTCAGCAAGCCATCGAACGTTTGCTACGTCATCGAGTCTGGACATACCGACTTCCCATCCATTGATGCATCCGGCATCATCCCAAAATAAATAAATCAAAACATCACCTCAACCGTCCCCCACACTAAATTATAATACCTACCCGCCAATAAAAAAGAAAAGAACAGTATCATACCTCCCTCTGAGCACCCGCGGCCGTAGGACATCGGCCACGCCAACATAATGCGCACCGCGTCAGATCAGAGTCAGAGTCCGCCAAAGAAGGAAATGGTCCGCCTCTCGCTGGTGATTGGCTGCGTGACTGAGTGATAGATGAGCGAATGGGGGCGGGTGGATCCATAAGCGCCCGCCAGCATCATTGCTTGAAACTCACCCGACTGTCCTCCACGTCGAAGACCTTGAAGAGCGAAAGAGGGTTATTAAGTCCTAAGTGAGTTTCTTGCTTGATTGAATGTGGTGGGGGAGCTGATAAGGGTGTTGTTTGACTTTGGATTTGGTTGTTAGGTAGGTAGGTACGGCCTTTTTTTTATTTACGCTTACTTACGTCTTAACTTGCAGCTGCTTTAGTTAACCTATACATACACCCGCACTCGAACTCGAACCCGAACCGAATTTCCTCAAGCCCGGCGGAGCAAAGATATAAGCAATGTTTTCAAGACGGATCTTGTCTGTTGCGAGGAGCTCGAAGGTGTTGTCGCATCAGTGCGTATTCTCCCTTCTCCCTTCTTTCTTTTCATTTCGTTTCTTGGTGAAGTGCAAATATGAGGATGAGCTTCACGCTGAGAATGTTTTCATTTCTTCAAGAGCAAGAGCAAGAACTACTAATGTGTTCCTCTTATTTCATCCTTTCATCATTCTTTCTTTTCGCGCCGAGGAACTGCAATGAGAGCTAACGAGATTCGTTTGTGCTTTATAGGAATGCAGTCCGCAGCATGCTTTCGACGCGTTCCAAATTCCACACCAGTGCTAGATTGTTGGGTATGTCTCGCTCTCTTTCATCATACCATCCTTCCATATCCTCCTCTTTCACCATTCGTTTCGTTTCCTATTCACATAAACAGCACGCGTTTTCTCTCATTCTGCTCGCGTTCTCCTCTTCCATAAAAGAGAAAACACGATGCTAATGTCTACGTGCAGAAGCCGAAACAGTGAAAGTGCCCCAAATGGCAGAGTCCATCTCTGAAGGCACGTTAAAACAGTGGCAGAAGAAAGTGGGCGATTTCGTGGAGTTAGATGAGGAGGTTGCTACTATTGAGACTGATAAGGTATTTCACGCCCGCGTATATGGGGGACGGTATGCTAATGCCCCGCTAGATCGACGTATCCGTCAACGCAACAACCGCCGGAAAGATCGTCGAGCTGCTTGCCAACGAGGACGACACAGTGACGGTGGGACAAGACCTCTTCAAGATCGAGCCGGGCGCGCAAGGGGAATGTGAGTGGAAGTGTTCTTATATCTACAGATGACGTAACAGCTATGTACAGCGAAACCCGCCGAAAAGCCCACCGAAGAGCCCAAAGCACAGAAACAGCCCGAGGAGAAGAAGAAAGACGATGCAGAGCCTAAAGATCAACAGGTACGTCGGCGTTGGGGTGAAGGAGCGTTGGGTTGATCAGGGTCTAGGTTGATAAGGGCACCGGTAAGCCGCCAGGACCGCCCCCACCAGAGGTGGAAGCGCGCCCCGCGGATCAGCGCAAGACGGAAAAGTCTGGAGCAACGTCGAAGAAGGATCAGCCTGAACCTAAAGCGAAGGAGCAGAGCGTGCGCACTGCACCCGGGGCCCGAACGGAGACTAGGGTATGCGATGCGATGATCACCAGTGAGACTTGCTGACAACGTTGGGTGCTTAGGTGAAGATGAACCGGATGCGGATGCGGATTGCGGAGAGGCTGAAGGAGTCGCAGAACAATGCGGCGTCGTTGACGACGTTCAACGAGATCGACATGTCGAGCCTGATGGCGTTCCGCTCCAAGTACAAGGAGGAGGGTGGGTGATTCGGGTTTCGCTGCTGCTGTCTGTGGCTGACGGTGTCTGCAGTGCTCAAGCGGGAGGGAGTCAAGTTCGGGTTCATGAGTGCGTTCGCCAAGGCATGCACGCTTGCGCTGAAAGAGATCCCCGCTGCGAATGCGTCGATCGAGGCGGCGGCGGACGGGAAGGGCCAGGAGATCGTTTACCGCGACTATGTGGACCTGAGCGTAGCGGTGGCGACGCCGAAGGGCCTTGTGACACCGGTGGTGCGTAACGCAGAGTCACTCAGCATGATTGGGGTGGAGCGTGAGATCGCAGCACTGGGTGCGAAGGCGCGGGACGGGAAGCTGACGCTGGAAGACATGGCGGGAGGGACGTTTACTATGTAGGTGGTCAGCTGCTGCTGTGGCTGTTCCCGGGATTGATCGTTTGTCGCAGCTCCAATGGGGGCGTCTTCGGGAGTCTTTATGGAACACCGATTATCAATCTGCCACAGGCCGCCGTTTTAGGCATGCACGCGATCAAAGACAAACCCGTCGTCGTCGACGGCCAGATCGTCGTCCGGCCTATCATGGTCGTCGCTCTCACATACGACCACCGACTCCTCGATGGACGCGAGGCGGTGACGTTCCTCGGTGAGTGGTTTGCTAATGGGTACGCTCGTCCGCTGACGGGACACAGTGCGTGTGAAGGAATATATCGAAGATCCCAGGAAGATGCTGCTGGCGGAGTAGGGGTTGTAGTACTCTATGTATTATTGTTCTCAAAGCGTATTCGTAGTGGGGGTTGTGGGCGTGAGACAATGGGATTCAGACTCCGATATAATTATAAGGCCAGCGTTTGTGTGTTCTTTTGCACCCCCATATCGTATCCAGCCCTGTTCAAGACTCGCCTCTAAGCCTCATCTCTCCGCCGTCCCTCTCCTCTCCTCTCCCACCTTCCATCCACCTCTTCCCCAATGTTGCTCGCTCAGAAACCACCACAAGCCATTAACTTCCGTCACCGCCGACACCCGGCATCCATGTCGGGCATTGTTGTCGCCCATCCTACCAATACCCCGGGAGTTTTCGCCCTCGCAAAGCCCCTACGAACTCCTCAGCGAGGCCACCCGCGCTCTCAGTCGCCCCGCTGCAGCCCCCGCAACCGCGTGCCCCGGCCTCCTGTAGAGCGCCCGTCCCGGCACTTCCCCACCCCGCCCCGCGGACGGCCTGAGCAGCAACCATCTCCGGAAGCAACCGTCGAATCTAAGTCGACCGATTCCCCGTCTCCCGTCCGCATCACCCCCCGCCGCCGCAAGCAATCTCCAGCGGACTCCCCTTCTCCCGAAACCCCGGCCCCCGTTCCCGCTTCTGCCAAACCCTTGTTACCCTCCGCACCCATCGCAGTCCCCGACCACCGCCGTGCATCCACCCCGCCCCGTCGTCAGCTCGCCCGTTCAGACCCGCCGCTCTCTATCAACACCGGCTTTACCG
>KN837173.1:44838-57298 GCA_000827215.1 Sphaerobolus stellatus SS14
TGCCATCCTCTTCCCGGTTTCCTTTTCCTATTTCTCATTCCGTTTCATTTTTGTTTCGGTTCTCGTATGACCCCATTCCATTCTCATATATCTCTGCATCGCATTCACATCGTGTATCGGTATCGCATTCAATATGCAAAGGATCGGCACGGACGCTGGTTTCTTTGCTCCAATCCATCTCATCCCATCACTACCCCCTCTCCCCCTCCCCCCTCCTCTTCCTCTTCACTCCTGTGTACTATCTTCTTGCTATCATCGCTCTGGTTCTTTTATCTTTTATTCTTCAATGTTTTTTTACATCACCCGCCTTTTGAGTCGATTTTTTATATCCTATCGACGATGGGGCTTTACATCTTTACCCTTTACCTTTTTTTCCAATGTCACCCCCTTTTTTCACCTTTTTACCCTTTTGATGACTGCGGTGTAGTTTAGGTGCTTTTTCTTTTCTTTCTTGTGTTTTATTATCCCGTTCGATTTCGTTTGCATTTGCACGTTTATTTTTTCGGTGTGGGCATTTTTCGTATAGAGCCCGCACGGTATCGTCTCGCGCGTTGGAGGTGTATTGTTTGTTTGTTCGTTTGTGTAGTGGACGTTGGTCCTTTCTGTGTTTTTAGCCTCGGCCTTTGCGTTGGCATGCATTGGCGCGCCTTTGGATTCGCTCTTTTTGGTGGATGTGGTGGAGGGTTGGGTGGTGAGTTCCCTTGTTCATTTTTCTTTTATTGGGTCGTGTTGATGTGTTGTGATTGAACAGCTGCCGGTTTTATATCCCCAAAACGTTAAACGCAACGCATGTTATTTCTACCTCATCGTTCATACACCTCATCCATATCCATGCAACCGCAACAACATCAACATCTTCACTCGCTACTACAACTCTACAATCATACATTACATTACGGTTCACCCCAAATTCAATGTGTACTGCTCTTCGATTTGCACGGGCATCTATTCAAAACGTTACCCCGCCTGCCCGCTCCCGTCCCGGTTCCGGTTAATTTACTACTTTACGATTATGGTTAAATGGAGTATTTGGTCTTCAATATTTTCCCCTCCCTCGCCCGAGGATTCCTTTCGCACCCGCCTTGTATATACAACTCCTTCAATCCGACCTCCTTCTCCTTCCGATACCTTGTACCATCCCTACCCTATCCTATGTTATCGGCGTTTCGAGTGGAAGCATACCATGTACAGTCGTGCGTGGTGTGCTTTTCACGAGAGCGCTTTTATCTATCTATTCGCATTACCCCCATCCCACCCCATCTCAGCATTTGCATCTGCATTCGCATTTCCTATACATAACCACACACGGACACTATCCTTTACACATCACATTCATTTTTCCTTTTCCTTTCCTTATCCCTTATCCTCATTGTTGACCATGTTTCATTTATCCTTTCCGTCGTATCGTATCGTATCGTGTTTTATGCCCCTCTTTTCTCTCCCTTTCCGCTTTGTCCATTTTCTGTTTCAAGGTGCTGTTGGAGGGGCTTTCTTTTCTCGTAATGCTTTTTCTTCCCGTTTTCTTTTTTCCCTGAGTAATAGAGCTTGTTGATGTTGGCTTTTCCCTTTACCTCCCGTTCTGCGTTTGTGTTTTACATACATATATCCGTACAAAGAATTGAGAATACGTTGTGTTTTGGAATGAATATAGGTTGAATTTTCTCGTGGTTATACTTATTATCTGTGTGATTTGGAGTGATCAATTGACTTCAATTAAATCGAATTGGTATGGACTTGGAGATCCGGCGAGACGAAAGAGTAGTCTACCAAAAATTCTAGCTTCGGGCTAGGACTACTCTGGTGTTTTAATTTTTCCTTTTTGGTTGAAAGGCAGATCCGGTCACAGGAAGGGAATGTGAAATTTTCTGATTTTCTGAGCGGGCCTCGAGGTGATTAAAAATCAATACGTCGTCGGTGATTGGGACGAGGTAGAAAACTACGTAGGCCGAGACTCTGAGGCGTAGTTCCAGCTTCCAAGTTGGGGATAAAGGCGTATTTTGAAGTGAAGATCCGGCGAAGGGATGGAGACTCAATCATGATTATCATACTGCCTCCGCCGTCGTAGTTCCGTCGTACTGCTTTTCCTCAGAATCTCATTGATAATGCAGGATCATTGATTGGGGAAAGACAAACTACGGCAATAGGGGGTTTGGCAGCTGGCTCGTCCACTTAGAATTTGATGACATCTGATCAAATTTGTAGTCACCACTTACTACTAACTACTGTTTTGATGGCCGGGCTAGGGGGGGGTGCGAAGAACCTGCGAGAATGCACAGGATCAGGGTGTAAGACAAAGTAACGGCAAGGCATGAGTTTGAATAGAGTTGGATCCGTAGTCGGTCCCATGCCTTCCCATGCCCCACGTCCCAGCCCCATGTCAAAAGTGTCGTTACAGTGAGTTTTGATCGCATATACACTAGGCGTGCCTGTGCCCCTCAAATTGAAATGAATCGAATTGTTTAGGGGGAATCAAGACAAATGTGGTGTAGGGAGCACGTGGAGATAAAACGGGCTGGGAGGCGGGGCGGTAGGATTGGGTAGGGTGTCTAATGGTGGCCAATTGGAGTGATTTGGGAGTAACGAGGGGAAGATTCAGGGTCGGCTGTTCGGCTGTTCGGATGCGGAGGCGGGAGCTTGAGAGGCGGGGGCTGTGGCCTTGGATTGGAAGCTTTGGGATGATGTGCTTTGATTATTGATGCGGTGCCGATGGCTGCAAGATCAGGGTTGGAAGTGTTTTATTGTCAGATGTCCATTTCGGAAGAGTTTTTACAACAGATAGGGATACGCGGTATGCTAGTACTAAGTATATGCTACCGGCCGAACTGTACATTGGCAGTGCGTCAAGTGTAATAAGGTTGACGGGCGGGGTCGGACTGGGTGCCTACTGGTGCTGGACCTGTAAGAGGCTTTTTTTGTGTCGTGTGTCGTGTGGGCTTCATTAAGCCAGAAGGAGGGCCTGGAGCTGGTTGAGAAGCTTGCTTAAGGGAAGAAGCGGAGGAATGCAATAGGGAAGAATTCGAAGCGTGGAGTGGTGCCGGGTGATTGTGCTATTGTTTGTTTTCTTGTCTATTGTAGTTTATTGTATTGTGTATACCTTACCGCTAGCTTCTTGGCTAATTAAACGAGTATTAATCACTGTAGCAGCCTTGGCCATGACCTTGACACGCATTGTATTAATGATACAACTCGCGATCGTCGCTACGACATGTAACATGTAAGTAACTCTAACAAATGGCTAAACACTGATACCAAACGCAAAGAAGAAAGGAAGTTACGCCAGTGACTGACACTGAGATCCTGGTTTGAAGAGCCGCTGCCCTTCAATATACACCTGACTGATATCCCCTTATTCCCTAATATAGAAACGAAGTCGACACTCCCCGCTGTAGGAATTTGAAATGTGGGACAACTCAAACCGATAATTGGACGACCATATCTTTCGAAGAGTGTCCTCGTGGCTTCGGGTAGTCTTGGTATACCCAGGTTGGGTATGGAGTGAGGCCCCGGCGTTATACTTTGGAGCCGCTAGACGCAAGCGGCGAGCTTCGAGTGGTGCAATCCCCCGAGTAGAGCATATAGGGTCCGCGAATAAATGCATAGGAAGTGGCCATATCCGTGACGCAGGGGTTCCTACATAGGTCCTTTGGCGGAATTGAAGGGCTTCTAATTACCAGTGTCGACTTTATCAAGTGCCGGTGAGCTCTTGGAGATACCTAGCTCACTTCGCTTCCTTTCTTCTCGCAGAGAGATCTCCCCTCTACCCTTATGCCGTAAGTCTAGATGTTAAGGACGAGATACATCACTCTGTTACATTGGCCTGTCGTGTGGGGCTGCGCAGCGGCAGAAGAAGCACGCCCCAAGGGAAAGATCATTGCTTCGATGAGCTAGAGTTCAATGATTGACAGTGATGCCTTCCTTTGTTAATGAGGAGTAAGTTGAGCCAGGGTGATCTCCGGGCTCATAAATCGGTTCATTTTGCTTTCTATCGATGAGCTGAATTGAGTAGAAGTCTTCCCTCCATAATGGCATTTTCGGAACTCCCAATTGTGTGCTGCAGATGTCACTTCAAGCTATGCGGCCGAGCTCACTTTAATTCTAACGAAGGACTTCTAATTAGTGTTGCCTTCGCGCGCAGGGGACCTTAACCCTATGTATCATAGGGGCCTGATGAGAAACAAGGGTCGGCTCTAACTATACCCACTTCGTTGTAGTTACGTTTCCTAAAGAACCGTTGGTAAGTATCGATGAGGAGTTGCATCATTCCCGTAGCTTCATCAAGCCAATTCCTTCATTTTCATCTGTCGATGCGCTAAGGGTCCATCTCCCGATTATGTAGCTCCAATTCCTTGTTCGATGATCCAATGAGATCATCGACTTGTTAAGCATCCATTAAATTCGATAACAAGTAACCTAGAGGAAATGCCTTGTGGAGTCCCGCTGATGTATAGCCTAAGGGCTAAAAGCGACCATCCTCCGCACTGGGAAGCCAGATGGATGAGCCAATGAAATAGATTCATTCATTAAATGTCCAGAAAATTGAATACAAAAGGGAAATAGTGCTGAATAAGGTGCACAAAGTGTCCGCTTCGCGTATAATCAACTAGCGTGTCATAACGTAGTGAAAACTCAGCTATTCACCGCCCCCGCTGTATACAGCATTGCATTGCGTGTGGAAGTCGTGGCAGACAGATCAATGACACGTAACGGAGATAATCAGTTATGGATCGGAAAGATTCTAGGCCGCCGTGATTATCAAGGATCGGCGACCGGTGAAAGATACGGAACAGCTGTGCTCCGGTTTCACGGCTGGCCTTGACGGATCCATGTGGGCAGTGGGCACCGATTCTATAGGGTTCGGTCTACCCTTTTTTTTTGCTCGTTGTTAAACCGCCGAGCAACTAGCTAGCGATACCGCACGGATCTTAACTATTGACCTCGGAGGCGGCAGTAGGGCTTGCCCTTTCGGAATGATTTCCAGCTTCTTTTCCTTCCGCCCAAGCGAAGGATTAGTCAGGGGTGAACCATAGCAGTCGCCAAAAGTGGCTCGGCAGTTGACATTGCAGAGACAATTTTATAGGGTTCCGCTTGAAGCAGTGTTGACCAGAGAAACTCTGAAAATCGGAATGATCCTTAATGTATAAAACTGGTGGTGACGTGTAGATATTTTAAAATATAAAAGCAGAAGAACCTGAAGCATCGTACGATTTATATGGGAACTCTGAAAGTATTGACATTGTGCTGGCAGAAGCAAAGAAGTGGTCACGGTTCCAGGGTCTTGACGTAAAGATTATATTAACTTGTAGAGAAATAATCAGGTATAAGTAATTGCTGTCAATACAATTATTCGCTTCAGAAATTACAGAAATCATGATTTTAAGACCAGGAAGAGAACGGGTTCGCAAATCACCAATAAAAGGGGGAACCACGCTTCTACTTACCATTTATCTATACCCAAAAATTGTGCTCCTAGCAAATCAATCTTTTGACGCGTTTCTTCGTATTTTCCAGTAATACGAATACTGTGTTGAACTGGTTCCATGCACCTACCTACATGAGCCAGTTGGCTTGTCTAGCGCGAGATTGTATAGACGGGTTCCTCCAAGATAAGGAACCAAGTTGGAGAGTTCAGTATAAATATCCCTAGATGCAGGTTAAATTCCCCCATACGGAGGTTTACCTCCCGAAAGACTAAGACCGGTATTGAAATGTATTGGCCGTTCTCATTTTGGAGAGCTTCGGATGCTGTCCTCGCCGTGCCCAGCGACTGTATTCTGTAATGCAAAATAAAATAAAATAAAAAGGAAGCAACGGCGATCCGACGGACCCTTGCTTTTCAGCAGATATGAGAGCTTATACAACTCTTGAGAAACTCGCCGAAAAGACTGCCTTCCGAAAGGCCGATAGATTCAACCATTCTTGACCGATGAAATTCCTCGAAAAAACGTCGATATAAGACCATAAGATAGCAAATTCACATAGATTCACATGGGGGAGGTGGGTTCACGTCACCAACGCTGGGCACCATGGTCACAAGCGAGAAGCGGACGAGCAGCAGCCTGAAACGGTAAGCGCCTAAATCAGTGGCCAGAGACAAAATGTTGAATCGTTCGATCTTGGTTTTCTTATACCGCGTCTCTGCGATCTTACCTCCTTTCTCCTAATCTACAACCATGTCTGCTGGCAAGAGAGATCGTTTTGTAGCCGTTTGGCCTCGTATCCAGGCAGAAGTGCTTGAGTTCCTCGATGCGCATCATATGCCTGCTGATGCAAAGACTTGGTTTGAGCGGGTCCGTAACTCCTGTATATGCGCGATTTAACCTAACAATCTAATCGATAACTTATAGAACTTGTCCTATAACGTTCCTGGAGGCAAGTTAAACAGAGGTATCTCCGTAGTGGATACTGTGGAAATTCTGCGTGGCAAGCCTTTGGAAGGAGAGGAGTACTTCGAAGTCGCGCTTTTGGGATGGGGTGTTGAGCTAGTGCGTTTGGTATTTGCTATCAAGAACTATTACTTAGCCTTTCACAGTTGCAAGCTTTCTTCCTCGTCTCTGATGACCTTATGGACAGCTCGATAACTCGCCGAGGCCAGCCATGCTGGTATCGTGTTGAAGAGCCACAGAAGGTCGGTACGATTGCTGTCAATGACGCTTTCATGCTTGAAGGTGCCATCTATCATCTCTTGAAGCGTCATTTCAGGTAATTTTCAATCGTCTCTGCATTCATATACAGTAATATTAAGGATTTGTACAGGGGCCGCGCTTACTATGTCGATCTTCTGGATATGTTCCATGATGTGCGTCTTTATATGTCTACAAAGCGAAGAGTATAGCTAAATTACCATTAGATGACCTACTTCACCGAATTTGGCCAATTAGTCGATCTCATTACTGCCCCAGAAGACTCTATTGACCTGACCCGGTTCTCCTTGCTCAAGCACCGAACCATCGTTGTCTACAAGACCGCCTACTACTCCTTCTATCTCCCCGTTGCTCTTGCTATGATCTATGCTGGTGTCCCCGTCCCAGATGTGATGCCAGACCATGCGCAGACTTTGAAATTCGACGAAGCTACTGTTCCGGCAGCGACGAATGGCACTACACCCAAGTCACCGTACCATGTCGCCATGGATATTCTCTTGCCTTTGGGTGAATATTTCCAGGTTCAGGATGATTATCTGGACTGCTTCGGTGTCAATATCGGCAAAATCGGTACGGATATTGTCGACAATAAGTGCAGCTGGGTTGTCTGTACCGCTCTGAAAGTATGCGAATTTTATTCTTTCGTATTATCGTGTCTTAGCCGCTAATTAACGCATTAGATCGCGTCACCCGAGCAACTCGAGATTATCCACGCAAACTATGGTCGCAAATCGTCAGAAGCCGAGGCTAAATGCAAGGCGGTGTTCGAGGATCTCAATATCCGGAAGATTTATACTGATTACGAGGAGGATGTGTATAAGAGTATTGGACACATGATTGACCAGGTCAAGGAGGAGACATGGGGTGATGTAAGTGGGAGCATTTCCTGCCCACGCCTATGACACTGACGCGGTCATTTATTCTAGATCACTTTCCGGCGGGAGATCTTCCATAGCTTCATTAGCAAGATCTATCAGAGGAAGAAATAAAAGTAAATGTATTGAGGGGTTTTAGCAACATTAGACATTGGGATCTTGGAATACATATATCCATAGACATGATATACACATTTCTTTAAACTTTGAAGAAAGCCCTCCGGGTCTTTCATTTTCGAGGTCTTGATGGGTAACTACGTCATTGAAGCGTCACTACACGTGACGTGACGTTCTCCTGCTATGGTGTGCGCATAAATACCGAGCGTAATGGGCGCATTCAAAATCCATTATATTCTTTCTTAACCACTCTACTACTTCACTATGTTGTCCAGAGCACCTCGCACAACCATCCGTGGCATCTCCCTTCGGCAAATTCGCCCACGTCCTCAGGCTCGCTTCCAGTCCACCACCAGTTCTACTGCACCACCGCCAAACACCCAAGCTCTATACGGAGGCATCGTCGGAGGTAGTGCTGTTCTCGTAGGAACGTATGCGTGGTATCACCTCTCTGGCACCAAGAAAGTCGTCGAGACAGCGAAGAGCACGATAGAGACGGCTCAGCAGGCCAAACAGAAGATCCAAGAAGCAACGCCTAGTCCCACTGAAGCTTTAAACCTTCTGCGCTCTGCCACGAAGACATTTGCTCCATTCCCTGGCGTTGATAAAGTATTCGATGAGTTGGAGAAGACCGCAGACAAGCATGGCGAGAGGATTGCGAAGATTGCGACGACCATGTATAATGACGTAGCCGAGGCGTTGAGCAGTGGAGACCCGAAGCAGGTTGGCGAGAGGTGAATAACAATTCGTTCATACCAATCAATTACACTCTAACTTGGCTCTAGAGTTCTCAAGGCAATCCAGAAGAGCGCTAGCGAGGTTCAATCCCTAACTTCCGATGTTGGCAGTGATGTCTTCGGTCCAATGCTTGAGAAGTCTCGTGAGTTCAAACAGTCTTTTACCTTCTAACTCTATTTTAATATTGCCAACAGCGGAACTGAAGCGTGTTCTGGGCACCTCCTATGACCACATGAAAGGCATGGCTGATAAATAGTAAGTTTATGCGTACCTAGGGAGCATCACCCGTCCTGATACTTGAATCTTTTAGCGGGCCTGAAGCGCAGAGAATAGCATCCGATACTGCTAATCAAGCCTCGAAAATTCTGAGCCAAGGTGTCAATGCCGCCTCGCTCAAAGATGTCTCCAACCTTATCCAGCAAAAGTCAAAAGAGATTCAAGAACTAGCTAGCAAGACCAGCTCTGATGCTTGGGAGGCGGCGAGGGATAGGTATGAGTATTTCATTAGCATATTCGACAAGGAGCTAACAAATAGACGTAATGTTACTAGTGCACAACCCTTACTCGATCGTCTTCCAGACTTGAAGAAACTCATTGACGATAACGTAGAGTCATTGAAAGGTTATGTTGGCGAGGAACGTGTTGACATCGTAAAGGATTGTGAGTAATGGTCATTATACGCCGCATTCCTTCAGTATGCTTATTTTTCCGGTCATATGTTCAGTATATCAGAAGCTCGAGGATATCTCCAAGTCAGGCAAGCCAGCCAATGAAATGAAACAGGAGGCAGAGAAGGTGGTTAAAGAAAAGGTTGACCAGTTAAGAAAGCAAGGCGGCATACCGGACTCGGTACCGGATTTGAGCAATTTCGATTGGAGTACATTGGGTCTGGATAAGTTGAAGATGATTCCTGGGATCGGAGGGGTGAGTCCATGCTCCAGTTTCCGATAAGAAATAATGCTCACGTATACGTATTCATTCTAGATTGCGGACCAAGTACCGAAGTTGCAAGAGCTCCAGTCTATAGCCGAAAAGCGTGGTCCGGAAGCGAAGAAGCGTATGTGGCTTTCCTAGTATAAAGTACTTGTGGATAGCTGACTTCGATTATTTTGCAGTGTTGGATGAGACGTATACTGATATTAAGAAGGTGCTGGACCAGAAAGTCGAAGCTGCTAAGAAGCTAGGTGAAGAAGCAAAGGAAGACGCTAACAAGAAGACTCAGAAGCAGTCATGATTACTGCTATGCATTTTGTTTAGTCATACCAAGCGGTATATATGGTTTCCGGGCCAGATATAAAGAAAAACGAACTCCATCATCCCTGTAGCATAAAGCGAATGTAATTAAATCGTAGTGTAGTTGTCGAAATTCAATCTGGGTAAGCTCCGAAAATGCCAAGCCTACACTTATGATACTCTCTAAAATATCCGAGATTGACATGGGAGCGGCGCGTCAAAGCACGTCGAGATCGTGTTCAGCCATTGCTGATACCCAATATCCACTTAAATTGTGTTTGATTGATGAGTCTGGACAAGACCGTGAATCCAACCATCATGGTCTCCGCTTTCTGAAATTTTATGTACTGTAGTCGTCGATATCCAGTATTCTTCAGCCCGTGGGTTCGTATGCGCAAGGTCCCGCCGAAGAGGGAATTTTGGCAGCAAAAAAAGTCGGACCTTACGTCTCTTCTCCTGCATTACACCGCGCACTGCACACTGGGTACTCTATGGGAAACGATACGGGTATATGGTTGACGGTATTAGCGAATTGCACATCGTCTGTCTTGAACTCCTCAATTCCAAGAGGAGGCTTCGTGTCCCTAAGCCCCCTGCCCGACGATGCATTCTGCTTGGAGAGACACTCAGCCATCTCCTTTGAGGGCTTGCACTTTTGCGAACAATGTTAGGGAGGAGATGGGGATTCGAGTAAGTGCGATGCGTGGCAACGAGGTGCGTAGAGGCTTCGAGCCCGAAGAGGATGAGGAGGACGGATATTGAAACAATTTTCTTTGGTCGTGTCCAAGTATAAAAGAACGTCCCTCCGAAATGGTGTAGAAAACACCGATGAATTAGTTAATATCTTGCTTGCATTATTACAGCCGCAGTGAAAAGGGGATACCAAGTAAAAATTATGTGCAAGTTCGAGAAAGGTCAATAGCGTCCGAATTTATGGTATGACCGTGTCTTCGGAGATAGCACGGTTGTTCAAAGGATAGATAAGCGTAGACTATAAAATACAGGGAAAATAGCGAGATATTCCATTCTGCCGTGATTATGTCAGCTGCTGAGTTTGAATGCCTGTGCAACACTGTATGTGTGCACAGAAATTTGTCCCTGCCATTCTTTGAGCTGTTTAGTTCTTGAACCTCTATTAAATATCTCTCCATCATATCTGTGTCAGGGGACAACTCTAAATTCCATTTTCACAGACATTCAGATTCCGCTTTACATAATACCCATCAACAAGCTACATAATACCCATCAACAAGCTCCCAGAGTCAGTGATCACTCAAGTATACTATAGTCCACCCAGAAGTATGATTGGAATGACATCTCACTATTGTTCCAAACAATTCCACACAGCAAGCTTCTTCATTATCCAAGTCAGCATGATATGAAGCTAGTTGATATGTAGGTGCTAAGGTAGCATCCGGAGTACAAAATGTTCCCAATGATCAAATGAGGCACTAATAGTCTCCGCTTGCCTCCAGCTTGAATTGAATAATAAGGAAATAAGGCCCAAGGGTACATATATAATCAGCGTCCTTTCGGAGGTCTACCACCTCCAAAGGCTTCGGTCCTGGATGTTACTGCTTGAGCTCTCGGAGGTGAAGTAACGTGCATAGTTTCGTGCTGGGAGAATTATCGAAAATTATCATTCCATAATATCTTTGTATAGGAATAATATTTATATGTAGAGTGGAAATGAGGTCGAGGACCCTAAAGAGGCAAGCGTAGAACAGCACGTCCCATACCCCGCTACTCTCACGGCGGACAAATAACTATCAAGTCATGGTGCGATACTTAGCCTCTGAGCCATATAATTGGCACCAGATCTTCACATGTTCCCGGTATGGGTGAAGACATCAGTCACAATTTCCTTCATTTTCGCAAACCCTTCCTCTGACAGCATATCCACGTCCCACTCTCCGGCTAAAAAGTTCGACGGAAGGACTCAATCGGTTGGGGGTGGGGCATAGACGGAGGAGTTATCATGTATGTATCTTTGTCGCCACAATAGACACGTATGGAAGTGCCGAGAAGGCTGAGACCCCAGAGACGGGGTGGGGCAATCATCGAGCATGAGCTGGTAGCTTTCGCGCATCTGTTTGTCCGTACGATAACGGAATTCAGCTTTTTGAGCCCAAATGTCGTCCTTGACTTCGACGATAAGGACAGGTTGGTCGTTGTCGTTGAACACAACAAGGGGGAGGATAAAGTCGACGACTTCGCGACTATTGTCCGCTGGAAGATTCTGTGGAGCGATGTAGAAGAATGAAGTCGCTCCCAAAGCAGTAGTTCAATAGTTTGTCGTAGGACCCATAGTAAATATTCTCGAACGTAGCATGTCTCTGGCGGCCGTGCTCGAAGATGGTAAGCAGGCCAGCGGGCCAAGTGTTGTCTGTTAAGAACGGTACGACTCTTAATATAACAGTGAGCATAGTACAGAGAAGGAGGGGCAGTTTACATACCTGAAGATGACAAGAGAGTGGCGGACAGCTCTGAGGAAGGGACACTCGATCGCCGTTAAATCATCACTTCTATTTTGTTTCTCCCCGAGATGATACTCCTATCCCAAGCCACAATGATATCTTATTCCAAACAAATATCATTTGCAATAAGGTTGATATTTTTCCAGTCTCTCAGTGAAATATTATTTCCATTGAAATTATGTCCTCGGGAGGAGGAGGAAGAGGATATTACACTCGAACCACAGTCCCACGCCTAGACGCGACGCGCCCAGGCCGCCGCGTAAGCGCCGAGGAGGTAGACTAGGCTGGCTTGCGAGTCTACGGTGTCTACGTACGTCAATAACGATGACTATTCCTTCATCATCAACATCGAATCTAACAAATGGAAATCCTTCTTCTG
>KN837173.1:155426-181996 GCA_000827215.1 Sphaerobolus stellatus SS14
TGACGATTTGTTTCATTTAGCTACCCTACAGGGTCCGATGGCAAGATTTAAAGGACCTGTTTCGCAAGGCGGGGACAGTTTTACGCGCAGACGTGTCTCTAGGCCCGGATAACAGAAGTAGAGGATATGGAACAGTTCTTCTTGCAACCGCCGAAGACGCAGCACGAGCAGTCGGTTAGACAATTCCTCCGGCCGCCTTCTTCCTCGACCCTAAGCTTACAGTTTACCAGAAATGTTCAATGGCTATAATTGGCAAACACGGACTCTTGAAGTACGTCCCGATCGTCTTCCTCAAGATTTCGACGGGAAACCCTCGTTGGGATCAAATACGAGCCCCATCCCGTCTACATTTGGTTCTCAAGGTTATCCCTCCCCTAATCATCCTGTTTACGGCACCCCTTCGGGCGATAGATCCCTGTCTTTCCCTGGCTCGTCGGAAGAATTTGACTCCACTAGGATATTTGGGGAACGCTTGAGGACGGCAAGTAACGCGGGTCCACGCAACTTATTCGTGGGAAATGTAAGAATTTTCATTTCCACTCTCACTGAAACAAAGTTTATGACGTATATAAATTCATTCAGCTTCCATTCCATTGCCAATGGCAAGACCTCAAGGACCTCTTTCGCCAGGCTGGTGCCGTCCTGCGTGCTGATGTGGCTCTGGGTCCCGATGGCCGATCCAGAGGCTTTGGCACAGTTTCATTTGGGAACGAAATTGACGCCGAACGGGCACTAAGCATGTTTAATGGGTATGCAACCCAACCCTTATTTTCACCCCCCTACTCATGTTTTCCATCCAGCTACGAATTTAACGGCCGAATCCTCAAAGTACACTACGATAAGTTCACGCATGGCCTCCCCGGATCCCCTCTCCCTCCAAATGCCCAGTCCTCTCCTAGTCCAAGTCAATTGCATCATCCCCCGACGCATATACCGATGCCTTTACCGCCTCAGATGACTGCTTTCGAACACATGATATCGTCTGGGCCAAATCATCCTCCCTCGCCGTACGACTATTCTGCGTTTGGGCAGATGTCGCCATATGGGGAATATTATCCGACGCATATGGGTGGTGGAGCGGGAAATATTCAACACCCGGGCTATATGACGAGTCCCAATATGGGTGTGCATAGTCCCAATATGCAGAGAGAGTTTGCAAGTCCTGCGAATGTCCCGGGCACGTGGGTTGCTATCCCAATGGTGTCGCAGCCCCCGCCAGCGAGGGTGAATACGCTGGCGGAAGGTGGGGATCGGGCGTCGACTTCTCCTACGGCTTTGAAGGAGAGACAGGGTACGCCGCCTTCGGGAACTACGGATTTGCCATCGAATGCTTCTTCGGTAGCTGGTCCGTCTGATTATGCGGACAATGCGACTGAGATGGCTTCTACAACGACGTCAGCATCGGTTCCGGCATCGAACACTTCTCCCATTACCTCGACTTCCGATGTCATCTCTAGCACCCCCAATTCCATCCCCTCCCAGCCCCCTCCCAGACCCGCCCACTCTCACCCACACCCTCACCCAGGTCCCATCGCCCTTCCATCGCCTGCTGTCCGTGGCTTCGCCCCAATGGGCCCCATCTCCCCGCTTACAGGCGGCCTTCCCCCAATAACACCCTCCATGCCCACCTTCACTTTTGTCCCTCAAGCCTCAACCCCTCCTCTCAACGCACACTTCCTCTCCCCAGGTGTCGTACCCAGTCCTTTCTCTCCCCCAATGTCCCCGGGGGCGTTCTATCACCCACCCGGAGGATACGGCCACGCACATCATGTACCATGGAACGTCGCGCCTGGTGCACCGATCCACATCCACCATGGAAGCCCGATGGGAAGTCCAGTGCATGGGGTTTATGGTTATAGTAATGGGGAGGGACAGCACCAGCACCAACACCAACACCAACCTCATCCTGGGGGAGGTATGGATTATTTCTCGGTGCCGCCTCCGCCGGTTAGGGCGCAGGTGGAGGGGTATTTCCCGCCTGTGCCGGTGGCAATGATGAGGAGTTCGGGGTTGGTTAATGAGATTAGGAGGGATGCGAGTTCGAATGGGAGTAATAGTGAGGGCGTGAGTCCAGAGTCGAGGGAGCCAGACTCCAATGGACAGACGGAGAGTTTGAGTACGGCGAGTGTGAGTGAGGTGTCGAGTACGTTGGAGGACGTGGGGAGTGGGAATAGGGGTGGTGCGGTTGGGGTGCAGGGAAAGAAAGTGAATGGAGATGGAAATGGACATGGACATGGACATGAGCAGTTGGACGGTTCGATGGCGAGGCTTATTCTTTCTGATCAGATGAGGCCGCGGTTGTTGGACAAGCCATCGGAATCTGTAGCTGTGCCTCCGCACAGGACCGTTTCGGAGGGGTCTGTACGCGAAAGCGAAGGACACGGGCACGGAGACTCAGAGGGCGGGTTTACGAGACCGACCATAATGAGAGAGGCGGTATCGACGAGTGAAGTGTTGAGTGTGTTAACGAAGGGTCATGAGATTTAAGATCTTAGTGAGTTCTTTTGGAATTTGGGAATTCCCTTTGGATTCTTGGAGCTGCGTCGACCTGCATTTTTTTGCATTTATTCTGCACTGCATTTTCTTTCTTTTTCTTGCTTTTTATTACTTTATTGGAGGGTCATTGCGCTGACAACTTCCATTGTTGGGTCCTGGGCTCGGTTCTCTCTCTACTTTTATGACTCTGTCTCGTCGGATAAATCTCTGTTTCGTTTTGTTTCTTTCCTTGTCTCTCTATCTCTCTCGATGTCGTATCACGGTGGTAAATCTGTATCTCATAAGCAATACGTCCTTTTTCATCATCATTTTTTTTTGGTTAGGGTAGTTTATTCAATCGCGTTCTCATCATCATCATTTCCCCTTCTTCTTCATGTATATAGCTTAAGGTTTTGGTGTATCATCGAAATCAAAGGACCGGAATACATTACATCCATACAGTAGCAGTAACGTTATGATTGAACATCAATTTTGGAGCCGGCACTGTGTTTGCAAGGATGTTCGTAGTCTCATGCCAAGCCGTTCCCCGGTAGGCTACCGCTTTGTGCGCCCGATGACCATTGAGGGGATTCTGAGGGGCTCCTTTCTGTATCGGTGAACATGCTTCTTTTTTCTGTGGAGTTTGCGGCGCTAGCCAGCCGATGAATCTTCCATCGATATTCGCATGCTGGTAGCTTTTCGCCGTAATTGATTCAAGACCTACATTCAATCTAGTAAATGATCGAGTAAATTCTGTACAAGTAAATACTTTCTATATAGTACACAAATCAACGCTGTCTGCCCTAACGGATCAGCCAAACTCGGACGATTTGTTTTTCCCCGATCTTGCAGAAGGGCGCGCATGAGTCCCAAAAAAGGAAACCCCTACCTTCATCTAAAGCTTTCACGCATTCTCATATCTCGCCTTGTATAACTACTTAAAGGAATTTCAAGCTCTCTACACTATCTTTCCTCCCATATATCCTATCTTAGTTATTCCTTATTATTCTTACCTATCATGGCTATTTCGAGAACAAGTTTTATGAAGCTACCGGAGGAGCTGGTCGCCACGGTTATTATGGAACTCCCTATGCTGGATATCTTACATTGCAGACTGGTAAGCTCATATCATCATTATGAAGTTCGTTACATCCTTATTGACGCGTTTCCGTGATCCCGTTAGGTCTGCAAGCGGTTGAACAACCTCGTTCAATCGTCAAGTAATATCAAGTACAAAATCGAGTTGTCCGCGCATGGACTGGTTAGTTGTCCGGCTAGCAAGATATCCGCGGCGAGCGCGCTCAAAATGTTAAGGGATCAGCAAGCTAGATGGCGTAGATGCGAGTGGGGAAACCAGACAGAAATTATTTTGGGAGGAGGATGCAGGACTTATGATTTGCGCCATGGGATTTGGGCGTACGGGCAGAGCGATGAGCAGTTAACGGATGATATGCTTCTCGATTATACGAAGAAGATTACGTGCTATAAGCTGGGAGGTGTGGACCGAGGAATCAAGTGCAAGGAATGGGAAAGCTGGTCGAGCTGGTCTTTGGACGATTTGAAGCTGGATATTAGGGACTTTACGATTGATCCGGTTATTGATATGTTGGCGATGGTTGTACAGTTATCAGACGAGTGAGTGGGCTTTCCGCTTAAGTAGATGTGTTAATGACCTTTCATCGGGTAGAAGCAAATCCCCCTTTCAGGTTCTTTTAAGAAAACTCTCCGACGGTGAACCTCATCCGCTTGGTGGGAAGACCGTCCTGGACTTGGAAATGCCATGCACAATACCCGCTAATTGCACATTTACTATGCAGTTGCAAGGTTATAGTCTTGGTGTTCTCGTTAGGCAAGATGCATCCGAGACGGACTGGGATTACTTCTTTGTCTGGGACTGGCGCACTGGAAAACTGAATATGGTAAGAATCCGCTTATCGGTATCCAGTATGGCATATCATTCTGATCGTATTCACAGTCACAACATGCCGAGAACAGCTCCTTTGACGACTTCGCTTTCGTCGATAGCACCACAATCATGCTCACCGTATTGGCCAACCCCGTTACCCTCCAAATCTGGCGTTTCGATGAGCCAACGGACGAGCCTAAGCTATCACCCGTCGGCATATTCGCCATGCCCAAACCTGCTCTGAATCATGCCTATCTAGAAATGCATTTCGATGGCGGACCATCAGCGTCGCCTGGTGGGCCAAGGACACTTGACGGAACCCCATACGCCCTCGCACCTGTCCCTAAAATTCTTTCTATCTCGTTTACCGTCCTCGAAACGGATGCGGAATTACAAGAATCCGAAGCGGAGAACTTTACAATGGTCATGCAGCCAAGTTTGATGCTCAAGGTGCTTGCCAAGAAGCAGAATCCGCTTCAACGACATGCAGATCATATACTTGAATGGGGACAATGGGGACCACAATGTACACGATGGATTCCTCAAACTATCAGTTCATTGAATTGGGAACCTTGTTCGGTTGGTGGTCGATTCGTTCTCGTTGCTCCGGCGTGGCGCGATGAGCCGGATGACGAAGAAGGTCTCCACTTTATAGACCTGCCCCAGGTTATTCGACTCTATGATTTCAGACCGGAGATTGTAAGGAGATATAAGGGACAAGAACTGGGCAAAAATGAGACACTAGTGATGGAGCAGACCGTCATATCGAAGGATAATACTTTTGAAGAGGATGTGTATTCCAGTTTGCCGTACCATCTCGCGACGTCGAGAGAATTGCCGTACCAAGTGTCGGGTGTTATGATTGATGAAGGACATCTGGTGTGTACGAAGGTGAGCATGCTTGCTATGTTAATGGGGATGGGATGCAAAATGGATATTTCTTTTATTAGGGTGTTAGTGAGGATGATGACGACTGGCAAAAACTTCTGGTTCTCTCCTTTTGAGGACTGCTAGATTTAGAATTTAGACTAATTATCTGTCTCCGGTATTAAAGGTATGTCTTCGACCATATCCTGAGCAATTATGAACTGACATTATTTATTTTTCAGAATCGCTGCGGTTGCGGCTGTCATTTGCGTTATTTACCTTTTATCGTAATTCCTTCCAAATGTAGATGGATAAATTATTCCAATGTATCATTTTACCAATAAATAAATGGAAAAGTGTTGTATGGTGAACTATTTACTGTAAGGTGCGGAGTGACGTGCCGGTAGGACAGCAGTTGCTATAAGAAAGTCTAAAGGACGTTACATGCCATCGGTCAACATACAAACTCGTCTCGATATACACAAAAGTACAACAGATGAATTAAAACTTAGCTAAGTAACTGTTTCAAAGAATCTATATACATGCCTGGATGGAGGCAAGATTAATCTAGACTCAGTTTGGAAAAAAAGGATTCGGGTCAAGGCATCATAACCATGGGTTTGCATGGTATAACAGTGTTTCACTTGTTCTTCTCTATCGTATCAGTGGCTCCTAGGATCACATCCATTATTCACATTCTCAATGTTGGCTCATTACACACAAAGGCATGCAGAACGTTTACATTCGCTCTTCCTGTCTTTCTCCAAATGTTGCGCTCTTCCAGTACCCTCAAGGTTGCGATAGTTATGCACCCTTAGAATCTTGATGAATGGCCACAAGTTTTGTGCGTCCTTGCACTCAAGAATATGCTCAAGAAACATTTCCTCAGTGAATGTTTGGTCGCTCCGGTCCCTCGAAATCACCCAGCTGGAGTATGAATCTAACATGCACAGTGGCAGATCGTCATCCCATTTCGGCGCATCCAGGCAGCCTTTACAGGATACGTCAGTTTGAGTTGAGCGTGATATAAATCGAAATAAGAGAAAGGGGTAGTGACAATCGGCCGATGTCTTAGATAATGACTTTCATAAAGCTCGAGCTTGTCGCCTTTCGCTTGGCTACACGTTCGTCATAAGTTACTTTTGCCTTTGATGTACTTGATTAATATATGTCATTAATAGACCTTCCTCTCCTCCATGTGCAAGGATTGCCGCTTTGCGAGCTGTCTTCTGGCTTAACAATCTTCGCTTTTTGTTATACGTCTTCTGGGATCGGGTATAATGTCCGGGTAAGGTATTTTACAATTGGGAATTTTGAGAGTGTATTTGGAGTGAGCCCGAATGCAACTTTGGCGTCCCACTCTGACATGTGCGGGAGCTCATGAGGCTCTCGGACACAGGGAATACAGCATCGGATGCATTCTGGGATCCATAAGAAAGCTCCAAATTTGCCGCAAACGAAACAGACACCAGAGCAAAAAGTATCGAAAACCTGCATAACAGGAAAATAACTTGCTACGCCTGTCCTAACGAGGATTTCCACCGTACGCAGGGTATGGATCAGGAGGAGTTTGAAGGGAGCGAAAGCTTCAACAACTGCTTTCGCTCGTCGATTGACCAGGCGTAACATTGAGAAAGTCCGTAGATCAGAGAACTGCAATGTGGTATCCATTATTTCGACAGGTAGCACGTTAACGCCCCAAAGCTGCAAGATATGGGGGGTGATCGATGGCCGCGACGCTCAGTGGATGATGTTGTTCATGGAAAATACCCAATATCCAACGGTCATAATTTTCACGGCGATAGGCGATGAAACGGATGGTTTCACGGCGTGTCAAATCGTCACCAGTCCAGGTTATGGGAGGCGAAAACAACAACACCGGTACACCTAAGTATGTCCCCGTCAATTGCTTTCAGATTTGTATATAGTATAGACTGACCGTCTTTCGAAGAATATCAGCGTCAATTTCTGCCTTTATTACTTTAATTAAAATAACAACCTTTTATCTACAACTTTGCAGAGATCATAGGTTTGGAGCTACAATTTGTGTTGACGTGAACTTGGACAGCTGTGAGTAACCTGGGCCGCCAGGCGCTGAGCGTCTTTTCCGGCGATTCGGATCCCAAAGTTCCTACTAGGAAGGTTGAAGTGTGAACATAGTATGGTGCGTCTACCTTAACTCCTTACAAGACATATGCTTATAAAGTCTGAAAGGAATGTTTAGAAATGTTTGCTGTTTCAGAAATTGGCGGGGTTCAGATGAGTTGCTCAAGACCCGACTCGTCACTCGGCCGACTGGCAGAGCACTCAGCAGATTGAGATTAAGTATAAGCAGAAGACCTAGTATTTGTCTCGGATGATTGAAAGTCTTATTGATAGCGAATTTTCTATGACGGTATTATACCGTTCAAAGTCCTATAACTTATAGACAATAATCGGCCTAATACTTCAATGTTGTTCCACTGGGCCACTGCGGCGATTGCTGACTTACAAAAGGAAATCAAATCCGAAAGTTTTCATATTCGTATATTCAAGCTCAAGCTCTTAACACTTATCTGAAGACTAATTTCAGCTTTGGCTGAAGCAATATTTCAGATTTCCTGCTGTTCCGCCTCAAAAGGTTTGCGACCCAAGTCCTACTCCAACGTATTCAAGATTAGAGAATGAATGAATCTCATTACCAAGTTCTCAACTGCAAGTTATGGTGGATAAACGAACACTGTTGTCCTCACACAACTTTTTCATAACAAATGCCACTCATACTTGTGAAGACGGTCACGGTGTTTTACGGACCTCAATCGGAAGATAACTCAGTGAAGTAACAGCGTTGTTATGTTTTTGATAATAAGGATATTTACATAACGAAACAGGTACATTAAGAAAACATTAGCATCTGTTAACTTCCCTCTCGACGAGAGGTACTAGTCCTCTGGGCCACGAAGAGGCCGACGCCAGAGGTGTGAAACATCTCACACTTCCTATTCTAGAGGACGTACCTTTATACTTGAAGATAGAAGAAAGAAGAAAATAGTTTTAAGCCGCCGCCGCCGCCGCCTCCTCCCTCCTCCTAAGGCCTACATACGGCTTCACCCATCGCACTTGCTCGAATCTGCGCCTCCTCCATGATATGGTTCGCAAAGATACCGGCCGTCAATAGAGATGACTGGGTGCCTCTTCAAGAAGAAGTTATCTGTTTTGCTGGTCTGGGGGGCTTAGAAATACCAAGCCTCCTCCTGAACCTAAGGAGTCTGGCGAGAACAACGATACACATCATTTCACCAGCTTCGCCGAAGTCCGCGTCGAACATATGTGAGAGCATGCTACCCGCATTACGGTGAGTGAAGCCGTTCCCCAGAGGAGTATCCGGTCTCCAGCTCGAATTGCGACGCAGACGAGTGGGGACGAAAGGTCCGACCTTTCTGCGGCCAACGGCTTTGGGAGCTGGAACGACGTCAAACGCGCTTCCTGGTTCATCCCCCTCAGCAATCGTCGACAACAGCAAGCCGTGCTCCCGAACCCCCCAACCCATAAGATTCTCCTCGTCCTCGTTCTCGTTCTCGTCCATCGCTGCTGTCATCAATTCGACTCCATCATCGTGACTAGTCTTCGAAGGCTTAACCGCAATATCTGTTCGGTTGAAGGAATGATATCCCTCGGTCGCCGAACAGTCACCCAAACAAAGCGGACCAACGAAGCATCATTGTCATCGACAACAGAGTATTTAGCTTCAGGTGGCGACACCTTTGCTTTCGGCTTTGCAGGCATTTTGATTGCACGAGGCAATATAGAGCCCTTGCGCGGCGTCTGAAGAGTCTGCGATAGTGGTCGCTTCATCCTCTTCGCCTTTGTGCATCGTGGGACCTGTACATGAGAAGAAGCGAGGCTCTTCGCCACCGCAAACATCACCACAGGCTTGGAGGGTCGAACGGGTTTCCTCACCGGAACAGGTATCTTAGAGGGAGGGCTCAACTTTGTCGCAACATATTTGATGGCTTTCGCCACCAATACCGCTCCTTGAGCACCAACTAGACAAGACAATTTCGAACTTACGAGGACGCGATCCGCTTTATCTTTCGAAGCATTTAACAACGCGGTAGAATCGGCCTTGGTCACAACCGCAATGAGTATTTTAGATCCCTTCACGAATGCGACGGGCTTCCTTCCCGCAGGCTGAGAATTTTTCGAATATCCAGCGGCCGCAGCTCGCGGGCCCCTCAGCACAAGAGCTTCAGCACTCACGACTGTAATTGGGATTTTTGATCCCTTGACAGTCGCTACCGGCCTCCATCCTGAAATCTGAACGGCGCCGTTCGAGGCAACCAGAATATGCTTACCAACCACACGAGTGCGGTGGATGACATTAACAAACGAAGATGTGATGTACATATAACTCATAGCGTGTAAAGATGCGGTTTAGGCGGGATACGGCTGGATGAGTGTACAGCAAGATGTGGTTACGGAGAAAGGGTAGTTGGGACTCCGACACGTCTGCGCCCTTCTTTTATACGCTCTGTAATCTGCCGCTTAGTAAACAGCATTCCGGGGGATTTGTTAGCAATCCACAACCCCTCCAGCGGGAGACGGGGTTAATTTGCGTGCACGGACCAGGGTCCCTGACTCTTGGAGACCGTCACTAGCAGTCACGGCCGCGGTTTTCTAAGTTCTTGCTCAGGTCATCCACACCTATATTCATCATGAGTTGCTCACAAACTATGTCGATATAGGACCTCAGAAACGGGAACACTGCGCGACGCGCTTTGTGACAAACGGCGTTTCGACGGAAATAGAAGCCTCCTTTCACTATTGGAATATTTCATAATGCTCCATGGTACCTTCTTGGTTGAGCGAATAGAACTCAATAACTACACAACTGCAATATTACCAGGCTCTGATCTTGTAAGAACTTTGAATCAAATTAAATACTCGCACTCGGCCAGATACTTACTTGAATTTTGCCCCAAAAGGTCTTATTTTATATTACAGAGTATACATCGCAAAATTAGTAATCATTCTGAGTAGCATCCGAACCAAATGGATCGGAACTTTCACTCCCCATACCACCCATACCACTCTCATTCGCCAGTTTCTCTGGCAACTGCGCCAATTCCCTCTGCATATCCTCTGCATTCCCCTTCTTCGCGCATTCAAGGTCGATTAATTTGACTTCAGACTCGGGTGAAACTATGAAGTTATATCTGTTCGTGTCCCTATGGACAAATCCCAGTGAATGCAACCGCTCCACTGTAACTTTGCACGGTCCTAAATCGTCAATACCACCATGCCGACTTTCAATTTTCTCAATCAAGGATCCTATAACTCACCCATGTTCGACTAAATGTCCTATAAACTCCGGTCTAATGCGATGTCCTTCAATGGCCTGATATACCTGGGTTTCAGTCTCGATTTGTGGGATCAGATAATCGAACTGGGCTAATTTAGCAAGGACTGTCCTTGAATTGTACTCGACAATTTTCACCCCTGGAGCGAGAAATCCCCACCCGCTAGTTGACAGAACGTCGATCATAATGTGATGCCAGACTGTCTTGACAGCCTTTAACAGTATTTTCGGAAGATACAGGCTTGGTTCCAATCGCCAGACTGAATTTTGGGAAGTCTTGAAAATAGAGCTAGAGG
Organism: Sphaerobolus stellatus SS14; assembly: GCA_000827215.1. Lineage (NCBI taxonomy): Eukaryota > Fungi > Basidiomycota > Agaricomycetes > Geastrales > Sphaerobolaceae > Sphaerobolus > Sphaerobolus stellatus. The sequence goes on from KN837173.1 coordinate 166,309, forward strand.
GGAAGAGAGGATGTCTTCGTCGAATGTCCCAGGTCTATTGAGAGGTACTTGATTTCGTCCCCGAAATGGACACGATAGATGGCCCATATGCTCAACATTTCTTCTCCCGTGCGAACCTCCATACCCAACATCTTTGCAACTATTTTTTTCAGAGCTTAATCAGTCCGATAGAGAATATAAACAGTTTCTTACGTAGTTAGCGTCATCCCGGGCCATTGCTTAAGAATCGCTGAATGAACGTAGAAACGAATGCTCAGACTGCGTAAGATATTAATATGTCAATTTACGATATATATGAGTAATGGACGACAGACCCAACAAAGCCGGGCAGAAGGAGCACAGCCCGTAAACGTCCACTAGAGTCCATCTTTGGACCCGCGATAGCCGAAAACAAGGGAGGTGTCCAATCAGCGGCACAACGCCGGAACTCTGGGTTGTGGTCCATTGAAGAATTCTGGCTATTCTCTGAGCTCTCCATGAAATTCGCAAAAATTACCGCCAGAAGAGGCGTCCAATTATCGTCAGTTGGGTGCATTCGTGGGATGAAATTTACGCATATCGACCCCTTTTCCTTGTAAATGTGTTTTTCTTTTGATACTAATACTCGTATTAAGGACTATTCAATCCAGGGATATTGTCGATGATGAACATAAGATTTGGTTCAGTAATGCATACATGGTTGGAAAGTGTTACGTTACATTATTCCATATTTATGAACCTAGGCCCGTAAATAACAGGAAATGAACAACGAACGTTTATCTTAGGCATATTAATCATTTTCCCTACAATTAAGTTATCAGATCAGGAACCGCAGGGATGATCGAAATATATCTACCTCATTGTCTGCAGCATCGGCCATTTCTCCTAAAGTCTCAAAATCCCATATATAAGTTGCATTTCCGCTTTGTCCCATAACGGAACCTTCACGTTTGATCCAGCTGGAAGCAATACCAAGCGAATTCGCAGGCTTGTGGTCATGCTTGCGACTATTGGCCGTTACAATGACCTATCGCGATGGAATAAATACGTCTGGACTTGTATGATAATAATAAAAATTTCTCACCTCATGTTTCTCAATACCGTACTTCTCCTTGACAGCGTTGAGCATGTACTCAAAATTAGCCAGATCCGGTTTGTATGACCCGATATCCTGCAGGGACCGTTTAGCTTAATAGCATTGCAAGATGAAGAGCGCCCTACCTGGGCTGTAAGTATGAGATCGAACTGGAAGCCCTGTTCTAAAATCTTCTGCGTAAAGCTGAAACTGTTCCGGTCCACATTCGACAGCACGACAAGCTTATAATGCTTGGACAGGCGACGCAAAGCATCGATCGTATCTGGGAATGGTTTCCAATCTGGGATGGAATTGCCAAAGAGAACACTGGCCTCCTTCAGCTCAGGCGTTTCGGGCAGATCGAGCCGTTTCGCGATGGCATAGTACGTGTCCGCGAGGACGGTGGGATACAAGGCGGTTGGATTTTGTGCCTGGATGTCGGTTTCGACGTCGGTATAAATTGTAAGAATATCCTTGCGGCTCCAATTCTTCCCGGCGCGTCGTACGATCGGGGCTATCGCGTCATGAACAGGTGTTTCCCAGTCCTAATTAGATGGATAAGTTAGACGCCATATGGACAATGTTAGAGTGTCTTACGATAAGAGTGCCATAGACGTCGAAGGAAAGAGCCTTGAACTGGGTCAGCTTGGGATCCGACATGGTAATTCTACGTTGAGAGTCGAATTCGTCGAGTCAGTGCTGCGTTAGTGCGGCTCCGCCATGCACCCCAAAAGTGACGACATAGAAGTGCTTTAGAAGTCACTGGGATCACCGCCAGGTCACACCAATTACCGACACAGCCGCTTGTGGCTCGCATTAGTCGCTAATGCCTAACCGGTCGCGTCACTCGCCTGGCTCCTCTTCGTCTCTCACTATCTCTTTATCATGAAGTTTGGAAGGTAAGCACTGCGGTCGACGACGAGAAGCTTTTCTGACTCGTCCTTTGCTATCACAGGTACCTGGAAGAGACACAGGTGCGTTTTCTCCGCTGTTGATCCAACAGGAACTCAACCCACATATTTCTGTCTAGATTCCTGAATGGAAACGTGCATACATGTATTTATCTTTTATAGGCAGGATACCCGTGGATTTATGCTAAATATTCCGTGTGCAGCGACTTTAAGGGCCTTAAGAAGCGTATTGCTGCGATCCGCAAGGCTCGACCAACGTCCGCATCTCAAGACCCCGAATCTTCACGTCACCCAACTCTACTCGGTTCCCCATACCAAAGAACAAGCTATGGAAGCATGGATACCACTGGAGTTCGACAGAATCTTCCTTTACCAGAGGTTCCAGAGGCTGTAGTCGAGAGTCCTATGGCAGACGACGAAATAAGCATTGGAAAGCCGGATACGCCGCTACCACGGCGCTCTTTGAGCGATGGAGTAGTGAGTATTGAATATATTGTTCAGGCGCCCACTTGACATTCTTTTTTAGCTTGCTTCATCGAGCGCCGACCGTGACTCTGGTATTTTGCGGATGTCCGTCCCGAAAATACTTGGTTCAATTGTCCGGAGACGTTCCCGTGCGCTGGTTTAAATTTATACATTTACCAGTTTATTAATATTTCTTTTATAGAAAAATTCAAGAGCATTATAACAATCGAGAATATCTATTCTCCTCTGGACCCTCTCGAAAGGGATTTTTTCACGTATCTTGATCACGAACTTGAAAAGGTCGATAAGTTCTATAATGAACGCGAGGATGCCGTTTTGAAAAAGTTCGTGATATGTTTTCTACTTTCTGGTGATTTTCTGCTCATTGTCGCTATAGACTTATCGACCTGAAAATACAATTAAAGCAGCTTTCATCACATCGACGCGTAGCACATGTGCGTGATCATTATATCAACTTTCTTCATTCTTTTATAATGTTATTAAATTTATTAGGAGGTCCAAGCTCTCCGACAAGACGCATGGAACCTCCCCCGAGTCATCGGTGAAGTTGTCGGCGTAACGAAAAATAAGATGCATCAACTCGATGTTCAGCTGGGGCATAAAGATAAGCCACTCGAAGACCCGAGGATCAATGCTCCCAGCGGTTCGCGCATCGACATCACTCCCCATAATCCTGCAGAATATCAACATGCAAAGAAAAGCCTAAAGAAGGCCATGAGAGAATTCTACCGCGGCTTAGAATTGTTAAATGATTATAGGGTTCGTCTACGATTTTATCAGGGTATTTATTGATGATGTTCAGCCAATATCCCCATAGATTTTGAATTTAACGGGCTTTAGGAAGGTAAGCCGACTTCCGAGTCCGGCAACCAAAAGTTCGGTCGCTAATATTTTATCACAGGCGCTGAAGAAATACGAGAAGATCACTCGGGTATGTTTTATTATATCTTCAATTCAGGGATATTGGAATTTACACTAGCCATATAAGCAAACCGTCCAGGATCTCTATATGAAAGAAAAGGTTCGTCCGAAATTGTCTACGTTTTCTCACTAAGTAGCCTAATATTATCCTTCAAATCAGATCCAACCTCGTCGCTTTGCGTTTAGTGAGACTCTAAATGACGCCATGCGTGAAATAGAAAATACTTACGCAGCGAGGTTTGGTAAGTCACAATATTTTATGACCGTCCATGAACTCATATGTTCGTTTGTTTAGAAAATGGCGACCGAAAACAAGCCCGTAAACGATTAAAATCCCCAGGGCAATTGCAATCGCATTATTTCAGCACCTTCTGTTCAGGCTTGTTCATAGGCTTGGGTCTTCCTGGTCTAATTTCTGGAATTTACAATAGTGGGTTATATTACATTTATTCTTCCCGTACAGAAATATATAGCTTTGGTGAATATTTAGGCTTCCAGCCCCACGTTCGCGAACAAATTCCTCAATGGGGTCCCTTATTGGAAATTTATGCAACACTAATGATTTTCGTTGTTTTTGCTTTGTTGTTGGGAGTTAATATGCTTGTCTGGACACAAGCTAGAATTAATTTTCAGTTTATGTTTGGTGAGTGATCAGGTCCTTTTTTGGGGGTCCGATTCGCCTGAAATTAACACTTTCGATAGAACTGGATGTCCGTACTGCCGTTGATACTCGAGTCTACTTCGAGGTTAGTAGTATTTGGAGTTATTAATTTTTAAACCCTTTCAACCTACTAACTCGGCTTAGTTCCCCGCTTTCTTATTCGCAACTCTATCCCTTTGTGTCTGGCTTTCCTTCTCGCTAGTCGGCACCTCCCACATCGCTCCCACCACATGGCCACTAATATGGCTCGTCTTTGCTCTCGTCCTCCTCTTTAATCCCTTTCCCATTTTCGCTCGTGGTGGTCGCGCATGGCTAATCAAGCACGTCATCCGCCTTCTCACTGCCGGAACAACGTCCGTCGAGTTCGCGGATTTCTGGCTCGGCGACCAGTTTTGTAGTCTTACTTTCAGCTTGGCCCATATTTACACTATTGGGTGTGCGTATGATGTTGGATGGAAGGATGTGTTTGGGAGATGTGCTTCGAGTGCGCATTGGGTGACTTTTGCGTTGCTGACGTTGCCGTATTTTTCGCGTTTGGTGCAGAGTGTGAGGCGTTATTATGATTCTAAATTACCGACGCATTTGATAAATGTGAGTTTCTGAGCCTTTGACGTTGCTATTTGCGTCATCTAATACGATTATTTGCATTTAGGCTGGCAAGTATGGTTCCAGTATTTTGAATTATGCCTTGTATTACGTTTGGAGAATGAGAGGTATGTGACTTGTACTAACGTCCACTGCTGACCAGACGAACTTTAATCATCATGCTACAGGGAGCAAATACGATACTTCTTTTGTTGTTTGGTGTATATTTGCTACCTTAAACTCTGTTTATTCTTATGGATGGGTATGTTTAATCATATTTGCCTAAGTCTACGTCCCTATTAACGTCAATAACTATGTAGGATCTCCTAATGGATTGGTCATTCTTATCACGACAAAAACCGCACCCACTTTTACGACCTGAGTTAATTTACACTAATAATGCCATAGTAAGTGAGAAACTATCGCTGTTGTTCTATTCTGATAAACATATTGCAGATTTATTACTTCGCTATCGTAAGTTATAGTTATACAAAGGGAATACAGCGAAGTTAGCCGCTGACTTTTTCTCTCAAGATAACGAATCTTATAATACGTTTCATTTGGGTCATATACATACCCCAGCATGGAGTTAACCGCCGTGTCCGGGCGGCAATCGCTGCTGGTCTGGAGATGCTTCGTCGTTTCCAGTGGAACTTCTGTAAGCGCCTCTCTTCGACGTTCACTTGGTTCTGGTTCCTAACTTCTCATGCGCTATGTCTTCTCAGTCCGTCTTGAAAACGAACAGATCGGTAACACTGATCAGTATCGCGCGACTCGCGAGGTTCCTCTGCCGTATGCTGCACGCTATCGTTCGGAAGAAGAGGACGACGACGAATCGGACGAGGATATCGAGGAAGGGGCTGCTGCTAGGGCCTCAATTCGGGCGCGAGACAGTGTGAAATTGAAGAAGAGGGATTTTAGCCTTAACTCTCAGAAACAGCCTGCCAGCTCAGGAACCCCTTCTCCAGCGGTTAATGGCGATGTTGATATATGATACTGCGATGATTCCCCATGATAATTCGGGCTTTTGCCCTAATTCTACGCGACCTTGAAACGGATTTTCCTGTTGCGTTTCCTGAATGTAACGTCACTTGTAGCCATATGTGAAGTCTCGTCCGGTGCAGGGTCGGATTCTCTTGGTATTGTCCCTATCCTTTCCGCGGTGGTCAGGTTTCACATCATTGATAACTTTTGCCTGATTTAGTCGTGGAAAGGAAATAGAAGTACTTCCCAGCTTATCAGATAGCACGCGTAATTGAATCATTGATGAACGATTAGTCTGTAAGAACAGCTTCATTCTCTGTTTATTTTGAACTCTGGAGAGCCAGGACTCCCCCGATCGACTCCCATTGATCCTGTTTTCTGGTGGAACTGTCTGGCGTACGCTTTTCTCTGTTTTTATGTTTCCGGATGGAAGCGGAAATAAGCGTGTAGATCCTAGGCTCGATACTTAGGAAGTTTAGTTGTTTAGTGGCAGGTTGATGTGGCGTCGGCAGCAGGTAGTCGGTCCGAGGCCCCGTAAAGACGTCGTCGAGTAAGCGCACACTTTATACACATCTCAGGGCCAGGCCCTAGAGTCAGCCGTATAGGTAGATGAGTTTTTCTACTTCTACCAAAGTCTATAATGCTTAAATAACTATAGACGAATTATTCCCTATTTACCTTGGATTTTTCTTTCCATGAGGGCTCGTCACGGTTCATTCCAATATACAACATGAACGAAATGGCTTCTTAGTACTTACCACGTAGAAACAATAGTACGTGATTGTTTTGCTGCCTTTTCCCAGCGTCTGTTCGAAGTCTAACATCAAGCGCCACAGTGGGGTCAGTGTCACTACAAAATTATCACACGTAGCCTCAGGCTCTCGGGAGGTCTGTTATAAATATGCACCGCCTTGTCACTGGCTATCATTAGACTCCCGACTCCAACGAGATGTCCTGGGTTTGACTTGATATCCTCTCTAACAATAAATACCGAAATATACAAGGAGTTTGTCTTTTGGCGTGTTCTCGGGATTGTGAGTCTAGACTCACAATAATTAAATTACAGCTTATTTGATCTTTCACCCGCTTCAGCCAGGTGTGATACCGCTTAACAGAAGAACAATGAAAGACGCGCGCTAATGATGCCGCTGTAGGTATATCGGCCTGGAGCGTTCTACACCAATCACCAATGTTCGGACAATCTGACAGTCGCACCCGAAGTCTTCCGTCACACTGCTGCCAACTGCTGCCTCAGTAGTCGGAGACTCGGTACAGGGATGTAGCTAATTCCCTGATTCTTTTCTAGGCGACATGCTCCCTATATAAGTAAGAGTACTCAGCTTGGACTTAGGTTATCAGTATCAGCGAAAGACAGTCCTTTAGTGGTCTCCCCAACTCCAATGTTCGACATCCTTTGCATTTTCTCGTTCTTCGTTATGTTCAGCATTCATACAAGTTCCTGTATGGTAAGTACTCAAGATCCTTGAATCTCATACCGATTGCTTATTCCTGCTACTCATTTTGCAGCAAGCAAACTTTGTTTACGCTGCACCCCAACGTTCCATTCATTCACTGTCTGCGTTAATCAAGACCGGCAGTTTTGGTGCATGAGATCCTAGAAAACGGAGAAGTTATGAATCAGTAGGTTTCATTCGATATATTATGGCAAATTTCGTTTACTAAGGGCTAGCAGTATAAATCTATCAGGGTTCTAGAAAACAAGTCGCTCTTTTACGCCAATCTGGAATAAATGGACAAATCGCTCCCTTTTGAACGCCAAAGCCTTCACTGCTCAGCCTGGGTGATAACACTGGATACGCCAAGGGAATAAAAACCCAAAAGGTAAGAACTGCAATGGTCCCTAAGACAACAATATAACAAACGATAGTAACAGCAGATAATAGCCCAACAACAAGAGACTATCACCTCCCACCAACTACCAGAAAAAATCACCACGGAAGAACCGTTCCGCCGGCAGGAAAATGGTAAGAAAAGGAAAATGGGGAAAACAAAAAACTAATAAAAAGAACAAATAAGGGAACCAAGGGTAAAAGTGAAAAAAATTAAAAGTAATTAAAAAATAAAAAAGGTTAAAAAAAAAAAAACCCAACCAAAAAGGCTAATTCGGGAAAACCCTTTAACCCCCAAGAACCGAAAGCAAGAAAAATTCCAAATCCCTGAACCCTGCAAAAAAAACGAAAAAAAAACTAATTCCCGCCAAACCGGTTTGAAAAATTGAAAAAAAGGCCCCAAAAATGGTAAACCGGCAACCCAAGAAGAAGGTAGAAACGGAAAGGAAAACCTGAAATTCCCGAAACTTTAAAGATTAACGTGAGGGCCAAGCCGTCAAATCAAAACCTGAAGGGGCCTGGGGGGTTTGAAGAAGAAAACCCCCCAAAAAAACGCCCCCAACAAAATGGTTTAATGGCCCCAAAAAAAAAATTCAAGCAAGGGAAATGTACAATGAAAAAATTCAAGCTTATCAAAACCTCTCCAAGTAGTATTTAACAGAATTAACATAAGAAATGCTTTTTAAAAGCAAACAGCCCAATCGGCCATTAAAAGTCGGCTAACGGTGATGTACCGAGTCATTGGCTGCAGAATAGGCTGGCGCTCTGAAATGCAATATTTGTTCAAATTTAGAACACTGGAGCAGAACAAATGCTCAAGCACGGTGTCCTATAAATGATCTTTAAAATTCCTCACTATTATTATGAAACAGTAAAGAAATTTCACAGATATACTAAACCGTGCTGTGATCATTTATATTTTACGCTGCAGAGCCTGTTCCCCGTATTTGGGAGATGCAGGGACCTCATGAATCAATTGATGTTAGTAGAACTGGTTAACACAGAAAAATATACGAAAGAAATGGTGTAAGGGCCTGACTGAAAGTTGAACCCAGGACCTCCTGCAATTAGGGTTGTCGGGAAAACCTAAAGCAGGAATCATAACCTCTAAACTATCAGGTTTTACCTTCCAGGCACCACTGGTTTACCTGAAACCGAGCGGAATTGGACTATTAAGGGAATTACATTCACCATAACGTATTCATAAAGTCAATCATATCGAAAATAAAAACACCTTGGAAATGCGATTGACAGACTCGCATCCATCTCAGGCTACAATTCTAGATCTTAGTCCATAGGATAGCTTCACGGTTTGCATAAATTCGTCCAACTTCACTCGAGTAACTTGCGCAGTTCAAAATATGTAAAAGATACATGAAACACAACTTCGACATAACTTCCGGATAAAATGTTTAGAATGAACAAAAATTAACTGCCCCAGAGAGGCTCGAACTCTCGACCTTCCGATTAACAGTCGGACGCTATAGCCAACTAAGCCATGGGGCAGGTCGGCAGTAATAGTGCGTGATACAGCTCCCACAGAGATCTCAGAAGCTTATAATATCATTCAGAGCGAAGGTTTCGAAATCCGCCAGAGCTCATCGCAATACTTGACTTTAAACATCTTACCCTCGTTCTTCCAAATAGACAGACAATACTGTACCGAACAAGGTGGTATAATTGGTTAATACTGATGACAAGTAAAATAAGTAGGCCGTAACATATTCGTAACCACTCATAACAATGAAAGAAGATAACAACACATAGGAGAAATAAGGGGAGGGAAGGATAACGGTTGAAGAGAAACAAACAGGTACATCGTACAGTCCGAAAGCAATAGTTCGCGGGTATATGGGAGACCATCGCAGAAGACACACGGAAAGAAAAATTAAAAGAGCAAAAAAGGACCAGAGAAAAAATATGCGCCGTCACAGTAACCTATTACCGCTTAATTCTCGTCTTCTGGTGGCCTCCCATCAACCTCAACCTTGCCCTTCTCATTCATCATCGCATGCACGGTCGACGCATCGATACCATCCGCTCTCAATGATCCAGCTTCAGAGTGGCCTACACCAAGTGGGTCTGCAGGAATCCAAATAGGACGTTGTGGGGTCCTAACGGAAGGATGTTCGAAGTCGGTGGGGCCTAGAGGACGCGGAGGCACGGGCAATGGCTTGGGATCTTCCTCAGCATCGGGAGACGAAGAAGGACCAGGGGCTTGGTTGCCAGCAAGAGGAGTTTCCTCATGTTCGTCGTGATGCGCGGCATCGTTGCGCTCGTCGATTAAGCGGCGCTCGTGGGATTCTGCGGCGGCGTGTGCGCGGTCGGCGAGGGTGAGAGGGAGGGAGGTCAAGAGTTGACCGGAATAGTTGTTGTTAAGGACGCTATTGGCCAACGCCTAAGGGAATATTAATATATAACGTTCATGTGCATGTAATCTAATGAATACTCACAGTAATGAGGATCAAAACGATCATCAAAATACCTTCGGGGATGGCACTTGCTTTCTTGTTTTCATCCTGAGCAAGGAAGAACAATGCAGCAAGGACGATCTGTTGGATGTACAATCCAACAAACGTGTGCTGAATAGCCTTTGGGAAGAACAATCCACCGCTGTCACCAGACTCCGAGAAGCCAAGTTGCCAGAGGAAGAGGTATTTGTAGAGCATGTAGAAGAGGAAGAATGTGAAGCAAGCGAGCCCGTTGATGATAGGCGAAATAATGGCGTAAGCAAAGGCTAAGATGAGAGGAAGAGGTCACTTTCACGTCGTGCGTAGGACAAGGAAGTTCGCTTACTGATAACGACAAGCAAGGTAATACTAGGGAATAATGTACCCCAAGCAACATCGCGCAACGTGTACTTAATATTGTAAATAGACCTTGGCGTGGAACCCAGGATGATGAGCTTGACGTAGTAGATGACAAGAGGTACAATAGTGAGGAATCCACCGGCCGTTCCGGTTAAACCTTGCAAGACTGTAGAACAAAGCATATGAGAAATCGATTAATATAAGATTAACAAGGGAAAACATACTGATGTAAGTCAAGAAGAACGTGCTGGCGTTGGGTAGACGTTGGGCAAGCGTAGCTGGGATCGAGGATGCATTCTTGACGAGGTCGGGCAACGCCGCAATGATACCGGAACTGAGCGACACAACCAAGAAACCATGCTAAGGAAAGATGTATATTCCTAGTCTCGATATCTTCATATAAAGAAAGCAATGTTACTTACCACAACCTGGAACGCGAAGAACCGAGTCATCAAGCTCAACTCGATGCCTGTTCTGGTCGGAATACCCTCAAATCGAGCCAACAATCTCAACACAATTGGCAAGAGAATAAAGAGCACAGCGAGCAAAACGGAGGGCAGAATACCCTGAATAATGCCAACGATAACCGAGGGAATCTTGCAGAGCCATGCGAGCCAAGAGTACGTCGTGCATAAGCTGTGAATGTTGGAGATGATACCAACGAAGGCAACTAGACGAGGAGGTCAAGACTATTTCGTGAAAAGGAACTTCGAATAAACTTACCGGGAATAGCCCAAGCAATAATCAAACCTGAGGTAAGCCCGAAACTAATTAACTTCCTGATGAGCTTCTCATAGGGATTCAGTCCCAAATTGCCCCAAACGACCTCATCGGGCGAAAGTTCGATATACTTGTCAACCATCCGGAAGGGTTGGTCATGGGTAAGAATCTGAGCGGCGACGTGTGCTCCGATCTGAGACTTGAACAAGATGAAAGCAGAGTTAAGAGGAGGGTACTTGGCAGACGCCTCTTCTTCCGGAGGTCCAAGCTCGTCATTATGCTCTTCAAGACTAGCATCATCGATGCCATTATGATTGACGGCCTCAGGGTCCTCTTCAAAGCCTCTTGACCTGGAATGGGGTAGGTGCGACTGAATTTGACCGGGAAGAGCCTGCAACTTGGCAGGAAGATGTAACCGTTCCTTTTTCTTCTTCGAAGCCCTAATCTCTGAATACAGGATCTTGCGTTCCGCCGCGAGGATCTGATTACATTCCAAAATCTGCTTTTTGCACCATTCGATTGTGTCGACCTTCTGTCCAATCAAGGGAAGAGAAAATGGCATTGATCCAGCGGGGAGGCGATGCGATGGCCGCTTGTTCTTTGGCACAATCCTGTCGGCTTCTCCGATACTACCAGACTCAACATCTGGCGACTGTTTTTCGACAATGCCCGGATTTTTCTTGTGAATCTTCAATGCGGTCTTCAGGAGCGCGTTTTCGGCCGATTCAAGCTTGTTGCAAGCGGAGAGGCGGCGATCATAGACACCCGGGAGGTCCTTCAGATCACGGTTAAGCCAGACCTTCCGAACGCCGCCTGGACAATGTTGGAACAATTTAGTGAGCGCCTGTTCGGAGAGGTACTTTTGGGGAACACCGGTGACAAGAACAGTGTTGGCCTGTGCAGTGGACGCGTGGTTAGGGTCGATGAGATGGCGTTGACGGAGTGTAATATATCGACGGAGTTCAATCCGGACAACGTATAATATCCAGACTGAAGAATAGGGATGAGTGATGGATGAACAATAAAAACACGGATATCGTACGTACAAGTGAATAACCAGGCTAGGATGAGATGTGCGGAATAACGCGCCGAATCTTTCGGTGCTATATTTCCGAAGGTGAATATATTGAGCCCGTCATTCCCGGGCACCGAAGTGCGGACGCTGGTAACTGGCATGAGGACAGCCCAGCTGAAAAACCAGATAGGCAACAAAATTTTAACCATCACTGGATGATGATAAGCAAGGATGCACAGTCATACGAACCAGATACGTACTTCTTAAAAAACGAACAAACATGTACGCATCGAGACCATTCTGCTGTCTAATTAAGTCGGAATCTGCTAAAAACACGTCTCTTGGCCAGTCCCATATTGTCTGCGATAATGGCTTTACGCGTTTCCTACGAACAAAAAAAAAGCATCAGCAAGGGTCGCAGATTGACATCCCAAAATAGATCAGTGGAAGGATTTCCATTGGATTTCCACCCCATCACAGGACAAAAGGCAGTGGCTTCATCAGGCACAACTACACCGACGAGGGAATGAGGTCATGAGGATCAAAGCCCATAACGAAGCTCCGTAGTCCCTCACGCAAATGTCCCCAGATAACTAGTAGCGACCACTGAATGTAAAAGGCGACTCACCCTTCTGGAGTTAAAAATGTGCGTGGTTCATAGATGGTTTTGAAGTATTTGCGAAGCAGAGAGAAAGCTAGTAACTCTGCGCCAAATACTGCAAGATTGAATACGAGAGCAGTAACGAATGATGAAGTCGAGGCGGAAGTCGCCTGCGCCTGGATGCCTTCTGTGCTATTTTGCAAGTTTGCCCTGCAAGAAATATAGTGAGTAATACGGAAGATACGGGGAGGGGAGGGAACTCACATCCAGGGATGGGGGGACAAAGCTGGTCAGAGGTATGAAGACAAGAAGTGGAACTGCTTTATATGCTTGAGCCTCGCATTGAGTTATGAGGCCCCGATATTCCCACGCTTGACATGACGATCGACGCTTCAGGACGCTCCCCGAGACAGACATGCGCGGTTGCCCAGCTTTTTCTTCTCTCTTCGCATCCGTATTGGCATTTCCTGTACAGGGTTTCGACGAGAACTCCCTGAAGATCCTCTGCAAAGACGGGAATTGCTTCAACCTCCGTAGCTATGCAAGAACTCCACGGTCATATCAGGTCCACCGCACAGCGTGGCGAGTGAAATCATCGCCTATGGCACTCTATGGGTCTTCATTTAAATTATTCTCATATCGTACCTACATATGGAGCTGATGAGACGTCGGAGCCTCGATCTGACGGGCGGAATTCATCGCCACCACTGGCAGCCTATTCTTGATATCGCCAGGAGCTTGTATAGTATTCAATATGTCTAAGATCACAGAATTCTCTTCAAGTCCAGGCTTCAAGCTTAGTTTCAGTGCCGCACTGCTTGTAGATATCCAGGGTGTGCCAAAGAAAACGCAGTGGTCATTTCGAAGAAAGGCGAATCGATCTCGGTGATGCCTCGATCGAGGCTGCACAGTTGCATAATCACTGACGTCGACGAGCAGCTACTCAATATCAATATTGTGGATATGTTACTATTCTAATCCCGATATTATTCAATCGGGCCCACTAGTGGTGTTGTAACTTAGTTAGATCTTCTAAAAAAAGGACGCGTATATATACCAGATACGATGTATATATGTGTCTTGAAACATCCCGAATTATAGTGATTATAAGTACCAATTTATTTCATGGGCTTCCACTCACAGATTATTTTTTCTTATTTAAAAACACTATTTAAATCGCATTTGAAAAAACCTAGGCGTGCGAAAAAGATTGTAGGTGTGGGAATAGATTCCGTGTAAACATCGACGTAATTAGATTGAAGTAACTTTTCATCCGCCTGGAGCTCTTGAGCAAAGACTCTTCTTTCCCCATGAGGCTCCTACGGAGTTCTTCTATCTATCTATTTCACCGTGCCATTGCCAGGGATGCTGCTCGTTCCTTTCACACTTCCGGTCCATCGTCCTCGGAGACACCTGTCCCAAATAAGCCATTGGAACTCGACCCCGCATTTCAAGCTTTGTTAAAAGATGTTGATATGTCCCTGACGAGATCTACTACAACCTCCAGAAAGGCACGAAAAGGGAAGAAGGGCTATGTCACTTCAGAGCACCGCGAATTGGAGGTTTTAGAAACATTCCCAGACGTTGAAGATACCTCAAAAGTAAAAACAGAAGATTTGGATGACATCTTCCCCAAAAGTGAACGACAATCGCCTGCGGCATCTTTTGGTAGTCGCCATCTTGGTGCGGTAGTCCTTCCCTTCGAACTGCAACGGTCTATTATGGGTCTCATCTCCGGTGAGTTTCACTCTGCCTTCCGTCTATGACGTACTCACCAACACGCCCAGAATCCGACAAGCCCCTCATTCACTTCGATGCAAAGCGGTTATTCCAACAGTCACCGACTGCTGATGCTTCAGCAGACAAACACGGCACAACGCCAAATACATGGTCGTTACACTACGTTCCACCCAGTTATACCGAAACAAAGTCAACAGATAAACTTTCACATATAAGGGCTAGGAAAAATCGTATTAGAGATGGCACGGCGTTTGCTACTGTAGTGATGCCTGCACAATATTCAGTCATTCGATCGGTTTTGGAACATGTGAGAACGAGATTAGGAGACGAGTGGGCTTCAAATGTGGACGGGGTCATAGATTGGGGTTCTGGGACCGGTTCAGGTTTATGGTGAGTGTCATATGCGTCTGAAATCTTTGAACGATCATTAATGAATCCGGTAGGGCTGCCCTACACACATTCCGGAATAAACATCCTAAAGTATCCCTCTCTGAACAGTCGGAAGATCCGCCGTTGGATGCAGTGGAGGAGGCTTCATATGAGACAGCTGATGCGGCGGAGAGGGAAGCCCTGGATGCAATCGAAGAGCTGGAATCAAAGGTGGAGGACGCGCAGGTAGTAGCGGAGGAGGCCAAGGAACAGGTCATGGATGCGAAGGATGCGGCCGAGAAGGCGAAGGAGGTAGCGAGAACAAGGCAGGAGGTGGGTGCGGAGGATGCAGAGGAAGCTGCAAAGGCAGCGGAGGCCGCGGAGGCCGCGCTGCGTATTGCGGTCGACGAGTCGGTTGAGGCGGTTGAGGCGGTCGAGGAGGCAGTAAATGCGCTACAGGCAGCGGAGAAATCATTAAGAGGGGAAACGGGAGTGACTCCTCATGAAGCTGAGTTTGCGGACAATCTTCGAAGCTCCATAGCCCATAATAAGGGCGATGATATCCGCTTGGAGGACTCCACTATCACATCGTACATTGCCCTTGAGAGGCGGGATGGTCTCTCCAGCATCGCTCGGCGGCTGTTAAAGGATATTCCTTCGAACACAACTGTTAATTTCAACAAATACCTTCATAACGAGGATCGTGTATCAAAGGGTTCGGAAACCGGTCAAAGGACGATCGCTTTGTCAGCTTTCTTGTTAAACACAATCACAAGTGGCTACGCCAGAAAAGACCTGCTCAAGGAGATATGGTACTCCGGCGCAGATGTTATCGTATGTCTAGAGTTCCATTCATTGGTGCGCTCTGTTGATGTTAGCATACTTACAGGTTATAATTGAGGACGCCTCCGTGCAAGGCTATCAAAACGTTGCTGATGCTCGCGATTATCTCCTCAAACTCGGACGTCGCGAAGTAGAAAA
>KN837173.1:244800-255599 GCA_000827215.1 Sphaerobolus stellatus SS14
TGGAAATCAGTCCGGGAGATTTTATATCAGGCGGGAAGAAAGCCTCTGAAGATGACGGCGCAGACCTCGACGATGACACTCAAATCTGCAGCTGTCATGTGCGTTTTGCGGATTTCTCTTTGCAATCTTCTAGGTATTTATAATCTTTTCAGAATGTATCCAAAGGGAACATCAAGGCGTGTATTGCCACGGGTATAGATAACATCAACGATATCAAGGTGAAAACAAAGGCTGGCACTGGTTCGTAGCCTTATATTTGTTCTGTGCATAGTGTTTAATTAGTGTATGGACTCCTATACAGGTTGTGGAGGTTGCATGCCTCTCGTGACAAACATTTTCAAAGCCGAAATGCGCAAGGCTGGAAAGGCTACGAATAATAATATTTGCATTCACTTCGCAATGTCGCGTCCGGACCTATTCAATGTAGTCAAGTGCGAACTTCAGCTCTCTTTTCTATTAATTAGGATTTCTATTGACCAACGAAATTCAGGATAAAGAAACTAAAGACATTCCCTGAAATCATGGCAGACAGTGGCGTTAACAAGGTGTCCCTTGGCTGTGAAATCTGTAAACCGGCTGTCGCCAGCATTTTATCCTCACTCCACAACGACCATCTGCTGAATCCTATTCATCATCAAAATCAAGATACGAATGATAGGTAGGGTTATTAGTTTCGAACTCAATAACGTCTGAAAATTTTCTGGTAGATTTTTGGCTAATATTCAACGGGATGGCACTTTTTCGGTTGTTCCAAAGGTTCCAGGTGGTGAAGTAAGCCGAGTGTTTTATAAAATAAAAAATTCTCTGATTAACCCTTTTGATAGATTACGCCAGATAAATTGATTGTCATAGGTCAAGTTGCAAAGAAATGTGTGTACTCTTCAGGACCAATATATGAGGGATTCGGGTCTGAAATCTTTCTTACTAGATGGACTTTACACAAAAATCACTGGAGCTCAGAGAATAGGTGAGTAAGATCTCTTTCTGTAATATATTAACTCACGCTTATTAACACTTCACAGACATGTTCGGAGCACAAAAGCAAGATTTGCCTGATATTTGGGTAGGCTAGCTCAAGCTTCCGACGACCGGTATTTACAGCGTTTTAGGAAGAGCTAGTAAACGCAGGTTTCGAATCAGGCTATGCTTATGGAAAGGCACTTCGTGCGGTGAAGTCATGCGTAAGTTTGTGGAATCCTCCACTCTAACACTGATTATAAAGGATCCGTGTAGGTTGGTACAGCGTGGTGTCGGTTTGGCGTTGGCGATTCGGTTGGATGTAAGTCCGGATTCTTTCTTGCTGGGATTGATCTCTAAAATTTCTGGCAGTGGCTATTCAACTAGAAGAAAGGTATAAGAGTGTTCGGTCAGTTACATACTATCATCATATAAAGACGATGGCGCCCTGATAGTTTATTCTCAAGGGCTCCTCACAAACTTAAAGGAGGTGTTTCCGGCTGCGTCCGAGAATGTGCAGAGGCTCAAAGCAAAGACTTCGGACTCATAGCCACTGATAAAGGATGGAATAGTGAGTTAGCTTGAAGAAGATATCGTTGGCATATATTGACATAACTCACCTTGAACAAATAGTCTTTATTGGAGGCAATGGAGGTGCCAACCCTCGTCACGCCACTCTCTTTGCGACCGATGTTCCTCCTTCCAAAGTCATTCGCATCATCGACAGATACCTCATGTTTTACATTAGAACAGCCGACAAATTGATGCGTACCGCACGATGGATTGAATCCTTTGAAGGTGGTATTGAGGTACTACCGTTTTTTGTATGCCGTTTTACGATGCCTAACCCAAGAAACCTTCCAGAAATTGAAGAAGATTCTCTTAGATGACGAGCTGGGTTTATGCGCTGATTTAGAACGCGAGATGAATGCGTTAGTTGGCACTTATTCTGACGAATGGACAGCCGTCATTCAGAATCCAGAACGGAAGAAGCAATTTAGACAGTTCGTAAATACACCCCAGGCAGCTCGGGGTATGGAGCGGGTCGTCGAACGAGGGCAAAGGAGACCAGCAGATTGGGCTAAAGGTAACGTTCGTCATCACCCGAGGAACAATTACTCATGAGTGCGTTATGAAGACTTTGGCCCGACAAGGATAGAAATCGAACAAATCAAATCTCCAAAATCCGAGTGGAAATGGCGTAGGATGGCCAGCGTGGAAGACATGCTTCCCTCGGATTTAGCAACAAGGTTCATACTCCTAGTACATCCCTCCACCAGTAGTAACTCGGGTTCATTGATCTGTTTTCTAGCTCGGTTGCAGTCAAGTATGGTGGGACACAACTTGCTATCTTTCATGTTCCTAATCGAGGATACTACGCTACACAAGTGGGGTTCACCTTCTCACGATTTGGAAAATGCTCACAATCCATTACAGCAAATGTGTCCTCATAAGAGAGCCTTTGTTCTTGATCATGGTATATATAAAAATATCTTTATATTTGTGACTTGACTACATTATTTTATAGGGATTATCGGGGACGATGTCAAGGGAAATGTATACGTTTCATGTAAGTATACAGGGTTTCAGCTAAGCCCCTTCACCTAATGATATCATTATATCTCAGGCCCAATGCATAAGAAGAATTTTCATCTGGATACAGGCGCTTGTCTGAACGATGATGATTACTCGATTATTACCTTTGAGGTCAAAGAGGAAAACGGATATATATATCTTCTGTTACCGGAGTTACAGGATCTGGATGAGGTACTGGGGACAGAAAAATGGATGGTACGAGCTGCAGCATCTCAAGGATATGAGGCAGTAGGTGCTACCCAAGTAGAACTCGTTGGACCCGACGGTCGAGTGCAGTCTGGTTGTACTGGCGATTCCTGTGGAGGTAAACTTGACTGGTAATGACATTGTGGTTTGTGCTTTTACTAGTAGTGTTAAAATGCCTTATGCGTCGTTCTTGGGAATATTAATTTTTTTTGAAACACAAATGTATGTTGGTAAATCATGAGGGTTTGGCCAGTGAAAAAAAGAGATGGGCGAATTATTGCTCCACGCGCTACTTAGTACTAGTCACTACTTAGTGGTCTCTCCTGTAGCTGGGCGAGTAATTCTCAGATTTACAGATACTCACGTTTATTTACTACTAGGTCAATTCGAATGCACGAAGAAGACGATTGAACGTAGAGGATATGCGGAATTGGAGCGGTTGTCTGAGAGGCTAAAGGATGAGAGTGACATAGGTGTTATGAGAAGTGAAGGTTCCGATCAGTTTGGTTCGTACCCTGATAAGAATGATGATTAGTTTTGCGATGTATACATAATGGGATCTTTTGGGTCAGTGTCTAGCCGAGTATGAATATTTTAATTTTAATGTTATTCAAAGAGATCAGAGCCTGGGGATATTGTAGTCGTGTGGTATTGCTCAATCAAGAAGGTACCATAGAGCATTATGAAAATATTCCAATACTGAAAGCAGCCTTCTATTTGGGCGAGACGCGGTATGTCGCAGCGCATCGACGTCGCGTGATTTCACTTGTAAGATCCTATATCGACATAAATTGTAAGCAATGCAGGTGAATAATATTACGTGAGTCGTGACTGCTGGAGTCACGGTCTCGAGTTTGGATGCAGCACTGGCAGGATCCATGGTCCGTGCACGCAAATTAATCCCGTCTCCCGCTGTAGGATTGCTACAAATCCCCCGGAATGCTGTGTACTGAGCGGCAGCTTCCAGAGCGTATAAAAGAAGGACGCAGACGTGCCAGAGTCCCAACTACCCTTTCTCCGTAACCACATCTTGCTGTACACTCATCCAACTGTATCCCGCCTAAACCGCATTCTTACACGCTATGAGTTATACGCACATCGCATCTTCGTTTGTTAATGCCATCCACCGCACGGGTTGGCAAGCATACTCCGGTTGCCTCGAACGAGGCGGTTCAGATTTCAGGATGGAGGCCGGTAGCGACTGTCAAGGGATCAAAAATCCCAATCGCGGTCGTGAGTGCTGCCGCTAGATGTTCGAAAATTTCTCAGCCTGCGGGGAGGAAGCCCGTCGCATTTGTGAAGGGATCTAAAATACCCATTGCGGTTGTGACCAAGGCCGATTCTACCGCGTTGTTAAATGCTTCGAAAGGTAAAGCGGATCGCGTTTTCGTAAGTTCGAAATTGTCTTGTCTAGTTGGTATTCAAGGAGCGGCATTGGTGGCGAAAGCTATCAAATGTGTTGTGACAAAGATGGGCCCTCTCTCTAAGATCCCTGTTCCGGTGAGGAAATCCGTTTGACCCTCCAAGCCTGTGGTGATGTCTGCGGTGATGTAAGAAGCCTGCTTCTTCTCATGGACGGGTCCCACAATGCGCAAAGGCGAAGACGGCAGATCTCCGCATCAATGACGCTGCGAAGAGGGTGAAGCGACCGCTGTCGCAGACTCCTCAGACGCCGCGTAAGGCTATCTTCAAGCATAAAGGTAAGTCCCTCTGGAATAGGAGGTGTGAGATGTTTCACACCTCTGGCGACGGCCTCTTCGTGGCCCAGAGGACTAGTACCTCTCGAGAGGGAAACTAACAGACACTTATGTTTTCATAATGTACCTGTTTCGTTATGTAAATATCCTTATTATCAAAATCATACAAATGTTCTTACATCAATGAGTTATTTTCCAACTGAGGTATTTAAATTACCGTTTTTGGAAGTATAAGCATTTGTTATGAAAATTTGGAGTGTGAGGACACGGTGTTCGTTTATCCATCATAACTTGCGAGTAAGAGCTTGGTAATGATATTGATTCATTCTCTAACCACACCATTATCTTAAATACGTTGGAGTAGGACTTGGGTCGCAAGTTTGAGTATCTGCCAGTGCACCGGCAGAACTAAAATTTTGGCAATCTGAGATGTTGACTCAGGCAGGGAAGCGATCCAGACTCGTTAGTCTTCAGATAAGTTTTAAGAAGTTGAGCTTGAACATACAGTATAAATACTTTCAGATTTCGTTTACTTTGTAAGTTAGCAATCGCAGTAGATGGAACAACATTAAAGTAGGCCGGTCGTTGTCGGAAGTTATTCGCTAATCAGATTACGGGATCATCCACTTGTCGTTAGTAAATAAGTTCATTTAACCCTTCCGGTGAATTTCAATATTGGCCTCTTGAAACTTATAGTTACATGCAAGTTTGGCTATTATTTATGGAACATCAGAAGAAAGAAAGAAACAAGGCAACGAACGCTATCAGTGGGATTCAGCATGAAAAAAAGCAAAGACAATTTTACTAGGCCTATTTTACCATACAATAGCCTTGATAGTAGTGTTCTGTATCACTGAGATATGGGCCTTGACCATCTCTAAAAGTATAAGGGGTTACTGTGAAAGTAATTTGATCGAGGATCAAAGGATACATTATTGTTATAAGGTCCAATACATCGCAAGGATTCCAGGCCTTCAATACAAATTCGCTTCATACCTATACAGCAAGCCAAATCTCTGCCTTGTGCTCCTACTAGTTATCGACGTTTGATGTTTGCGTAATTCATGAATAAATAATAGGGTTGACTGATTTGAGTATCGTTGTCTCCCAGACGCGATGATGAAGGTAAATGCATTCCCTGTCCGATGGCACCTAGACTTAATATTGATAAGAATATGCGAATAAATCAGCAAGGACCAAGGTGAATCAATTCGTCCGAGTTGTTTACGACGGAAAGCTTTGTGCGTCCGTTCCCGTCGAGCATAATTATTCCGAAGACAGACATTTGGCATTAACATATGGTTGATCAGTTCGGCCAGTCACCTATAATTCCAACGAGCCCCATCGTTGCTGATTCGGAGACATCCAGAGAGAAGCTCTTCGAAGCCTTCCGCAGCCTCCATATAGTACAACGATTCCAAGCCGCAATGGGTAATGCGACCCAATATTCAGTTATTCAATCAAGATAGCGTTGTAAGGTGAGTGACGGCGATGGTCCCAGCTATATCCCCTTGTAGTAAGCCTGCCTTCACCCGTCACCGCTGTTACGCAGAACAAGGCTTATGGCCATATATTATCGTGGTGAGTCCTAAGAATTCAGCATTAAGCTGTCTTTGAATTCGTGCCCTATAATGTTGTCCAAAGGCATTAAAGAGGCCACTGCGAAATTGGAAGTTCCGTAAAACTTGCCATAGTGCGTGGAGGATGCCAAATAGAAGACAAGCCTCGCCGATCGAGGGGCAGATGAAAAGGGATATCAGAAACTGACTGCAGATCCATGACATACAACCCAGAAAGTTCGGAATGGGTCTCCTAATAACCGATGTGCGAATTCAGATCGGATTCCAGCGTGTCCGCTCTGCTTGTAAACCAAAAATGGCAAGGATAGTATCACGAGGAAATTTCCACAAGGAAAAGAGCTGTAAAGGAGGATTCCGCTTGCTAAGAATCAGCGAAGTTTGATCAAGCAAAGGATGGCCGTGACTAAAGGAGGACTAAGCAGACGCCCGTAAGGCGTGCATAGTCATTTGACCAAACTTGGACGACTCCGTCTCTTAGTCTCATAGTCTTTCATTATCATGTCGAACAGTGGCCACGGTCTACCTCTTCTTAGTGGCCCACCACCGGATCCTACTCCAGGTGTTGATCCTACAAATTGTATGAGATGCGACAAGGAGTTCTTTCCCCTGTTCTCACGTCCGAAACGATGTAATCATTGTGGTCAGCAGTCCCTGCCGTCTGGCAGCTGTAGTCACTAACAAATATGAACGTTAGGATATTCGTATTGCTCATCATGTACCGATTATCAAGCTCTAATGCCACGCTCTGGACCTAATGGTACTCAGGCTGGTTATGAACCCATGCCTGTTTGCACCAATTGCGCTGAGAAGCTTACTGGTGAGAGACGTTATAGCAAACATATCAATAGATGGCTGACGTATCGTCAATAGTTACGGCCAGTGGTCGCTCGGCTCTGAAGGAATATTCCGTACAGAGACTCAAGGCATACATGAAGGCATATAACATCCAACTTCCGGGTGCTGCAGTCGAGAAAGAAGAGCTAGTTCAGGCCATTATGAGAGCGAGAGTACGCTAGTGGCACCCTTTAATCACATAGTGTCTAACAGTATTGCAGGGAGATAACGGATGCCTCCTTCCTCAATATGAGGTTCGTAAACTGGTTGCCACTCCGTCTTATCGGACGAGCATTAATAATGTCTCATTGTTCCACAGGAATATTATCGGAAACATTCCGTTCCTCATAAGAATGCCGAGAGAAAATCTAGGAATATCTTTTCTCGCTTTACGAATAATGATTTGTCGGAATCCCCTTCAAGTCAGCAACCTTCACCACAGCAAAGGCAATATGCTTCAGCCTCCCCTGGCCCTGCCAATACTGGGTATCGACCCTCTTCTGCATACTCATCGTCTCCTGTAGCACATCAGTCGCGATCTGCAGGATATCCACCGCCACCTGCAGGACGTCAACCACCGCCACCACCACCTCATGGGTATCCGCCACACTATCCGTCTCACCAACAGTATTCATCGGCACCACGACCGCCACCTCAATTTCCTCAACCACAACCCTACGTGCATACTTCTCAGTCTGGTCCAGTACCAAACTTGCGCCCTTCGGCTTCTCATACAAACCTCCGGGCTTCCGCTAGCAGTGCATCTCCTCGTAACCAGCCGCGCAGAGACCCGCCACCGCGACCTCGCTCAGCGGCACCGAATGTTTCTCGGAGTTCGCCTACGCAGCCACGTCCTCCTACCCCCACCCTTGATGATATGTTGCAAATGAACAACAATGATATCGGTCGCTTGCCGATTGGAGCACTCAAATCTATACTATTTAAGAACCGGGTGAATACAACAGTAGGGGTTCTGGAGAAGCAAGATCTAGTAAACAAAGTGATTACCCTTGTTACGGATGAAAGATATGAACGCCAGCGAAAGGAGCGTGAAGACAGGGAGGAGGCAGAGAGGATGGCGTGGGCAAGGGAGGAGAGGCAAAGGGAAGAGGCTAGGAGAAGAGAAGAAACAAGGGAGCGTGATGAACTGAGAGAACACATGGCAGATATTCATCTGGATGATAATGCTGGCCATGAGAGCCAAGATACGACGGGCGCAAATTCCGCTCATAAATCGAGTCCATCAACCTCATCTGCGAGTTCACCACCATTTTCGCATCAGACTAACGACGGGCTATGTGTGGTCTGTCAAGACGAACATGCTAATATGGCTATCATTGATT
Source organism: Sphaerobolus stellatus SS14 (assembly GCA_000827215.1). NCBI lineage: Eukaryota > Fungi > Basidiomycota > Agaricomycetes > Geastrales > Sphaerobolaceae > Sphaerobolus > Sphaerobolus stellatus. The sequence goes on from KN837173.1 coordinate 252,994, forward strand.
GCGGGTAAGTCTTTTGGTTTCCACCATGAATTGAACACTCTGATCATAGCTATTTTAGTCACCTCGCACTATGTAAGTCATGCTCGGAAATGGTCATGCAGAGCACCCGAGAATGTCCTCTTTGTCGAACGCGCATTGTCACAGAGCAAAGACTTTTGCGAATCTTTAAGACGTAATATTTTCCTTCGTTTCCTGTTCATTTGATTTAGGTTAACCTAGGACAGCTAACTGTGACAGGGATGACTGTTTATATATCAAGTTGCACGCAATTATCATGTATTTTAACGGAAAGGCGTACAGTAGCAATATTGACTCGCGTTAGTCCAATAAGACATGAAGTATGGTATATGAACAGGGAAGCGATACGCGTCTCGTTACGACGAAGTCAGTGTCAAACACGAGATACTCGTCGATTCGGGCTTTTTCGGTTCAAATGAGTGATAAGTGGGAGAATATCTGTAGAACATCAAAGAAAGTAACGTGTGCTGGTCTGCGCTCGCTGTACACGATGCGACACGTCAATAAGTTTCTAAGCGCCTCAGCCACATCCAACAACTGCAACGACTGCAACGTAGACAATTTAGACAGCATCCAGGACACTCTTTCTTATACCTACATCAATGAGGGTGATAAACCTCCATTCATTAGGAGTCCTAGGAGCAGCCTTGAGCTTGGCCTGGCTCGGAAATGCGTCACCACCCGTCAAGGTTCGATTACGATCATCCTGGCCCGCACCGAACATTCTACTTGAGATTTTGTGAGTTATCTCGAGGCTTATGTACTATTTAAGCTGAATAGATCGCCAGAGAGACCGCTGCTGTTGAACAGGATGCCGCGTTCTTCCAAATCCTGGACACCTTGACCGCCCCAGAATCCTTTTCCAAGTCCTCAGCTTCTTTGACGAATGCAAAGGTCTATGAAACGGCCATTGACACTTTATTGAAGCATGGATATCTCTCCGAACCAGGTGCACTGGATACCTTCGAGCTTTCGCTGGCTCTGCATACCGCAAGTCCTAATATCGAGGCATATTATGAATTCTATGGCGATAATGCACTGTCGGAGACTCCGTTATCTGAGGGAGAGGAACCAGAAAGATGTACGGGCTCATGGGTAGATTGGTATGGCCGACGCGTATGTTCAGTGGAAACTCTCAGACGGCTGGTCGGCGTGGCAGATGAGGACTCAGCATCGTATGCTCTGATTTCTTTAGTTATCGTTCAGGACTAATGAAGTTATCACAGGGAATTTCAGAACGTTAAACTCCTTTCCTTCGACCATGTATACCCTCCTGCTTCTGGGTCTTTAAACCCTCCGCCGAGGACCGCTATTCTTTACGGAAACCTCACGTCTCCCAACTTCCGTTCACTCCATGATTATCTTTACAAGCTGGCTATGGAAACTCCATCTCGTATTCAATATGTATTCAGGCATATACCTCCAGAGAATGCTCAAGCAGAACCTAGTTACCTGTCTGGATATGGAGTAACGATGGATTTGAAGAAAATGGATTATCTGGCTTTGGATGATAGGAAGACTGGCCGTGAGGGTGGTATGTTAATGACTGCAGTATATACGCTCATTTAACTTAATTTTTTCTATCTAGGTTCGTCATCGAGCTCCAATAATGCGAAGACCGAAGAAGTAGAACAAGCGTATAGCGTATTAGATGTCCTTGGAGTAGACGATACTGTGGATCTGCTCACTGCTCTTACCGAAGAGGAAATAGCCAGTATGTGACTCTGTCCATATCCTCATACATGGGATTTGTTTACGCCTTCGAATAGATATATCCATCCAGGCCACCCAGTTGATCTTACAATCACCCGAGCCTCTCAAGGCTTTGACAGATCTCTCACAGAACTTCCCCAAATATGCAACATCGCTGGCTCGACGTGTAACGGTAGATGAAGAACTACACAAAGAACTTCAAGGCAACCATCATAAAGTTCAGGACGGCTTTACTGCTGTCTGGCTGAATGGCCTGGTCCTCCAAAATACTGATGTGTCTGTCTTTGGGTAAGAACTTTTTTTTTGATTATTTCTTGTTTTGAATAATATTCTTATACCCCTATAAGCCTACTTCGTCTTCTCCGGAAAGAAAGGGAGATAATCGGTCATCTAAAAGCATTAGGATTGTCTGCTCCTCAGGCCATTGAATTCCTGACCCATGATGTCTTGATCTCTTCACAAGCCGGAAATCCTATCACTGAAGGTCTTTTCGACGCAAGTGACCGTAGAGAAGGTGGCGATACCATTGTTTGGTGGAATGATATTGAGAAGGATACCAGGTTAGTTCTAATACGCCTGTTGCGCTATATTAGAAGCTTAATAATATGACAGGTACTCCCGCTGGTCCCCTTCCCTCCAGACCGTACGTTTTTTTTTTTTTCGCTACGAGGAATATATCCTGATGAGATCGCACAGTTGCTGCAACCTACTTGGCCAGGCCAAATGCCCTCTCTTAAACGCAATGCCTTCAATACTATCCTCGTCGTGGACTTCTCGGAGCGTACAAGTCTAGCCTGGAACGCGGGTCCTATAGCCACTATCATTCAGAGAGCCTTCCCGTGGAGATTCGGTGTTGTTCCTATTGTCGAAACAGA
>KN837173.1:278704-289081 GCA_000827215.1 Sphaerobolus stellatus SS14
AGTAGTCACTCTGGTGACTCCCATCCTCCTCCGAAATTTGCACCCCAGTTTCAGTACTCTGAAATGTATACTCTAAAGGAGGATGTTTTTATATTTGTTTATTTATTTATTTTGATTCTATTTGTTGTATTTCGAGGAGTCTGAGGCCCGATCCCCGCCTAAGCAATAGCCAGAAATGGAGTGTTGCCGAAATGCCGAGTGGTACCAATCGACTACGTACTCCTGACACTGTTCGTAAACCGTACTCCTGTCAATCAATCATTTGATGTGATCATATTCTGGCACGATATTAAATCTCATTATATTTGGGCACCAAACATGTTCCACTTGCACGGGCACTCCCGCTCCCAATATTCTTGTATATACCCATTGAATCACTATGTCTCACTCAATTTTAAATTCTGAATCAAAGCTGCCCATCTGGAACATATATGCTTACCTTCCGACTATCGAGGACATTACATACTACTTGCTTGGCATCGCAACGCTATCTTGAAGTAATACTGCGTCTTAGCCAACAATTCTTTACAGAAACAAATGCCGATCCCATTTACCGATTCGAGAACGAATTCCGAAGACCACTCTTTGCTATCCAGTGCCCAGTTTGGTGGGCTTCGGGTTGAACGAAATCCATCTCCAGCTCCGTATTGTGACAGGAGCAAGAAATCGATGTATACCGGATTTCCGAGTTTTGGCAAGGTCTCCAGTGTTATAATCAAGCTCCTTTGGCCATTCGGGTTTGTACATGTGATGGCCGGTCTATACCTCCTCTTTTGCTTCATTTGCATGAGGAGGGACGTTCCAATCCCTTCATCCATAAGCTCCTTAGATCGCATAGGTACGCCACCATGAATAATGTCTTGTGATATACTGATTTGGTTCTATGTAGTCTCCCTGAAAGCTATAATCACGACATTCTCCATCGTCTATGTAACTTTGACGCTTGTCCCCTTACACGGGCTACTTTGTGAAATGAAGGTGGGTTTATTTTTCATATGCACAATTTTTTCTGATTTAAGGATGTATTAAGGGAGAGGAGTTCTTCCGCGTTTTGATTCGGGGCCCGAATCATCGCAAAGCGAGGATTACCACTGTGGACGATATAAATCGAATATCCACTCTAACGACTAGCCCGTTAAATGTCGCTGAACATTTATTTAAGGCTCGCAGTTCTTCCTGGTACATGATGACAACGTTTGCAGCCGGAATTGTTGTAGTCGTGTCGACGATCGCACCCGCAAGTATAGGTGTTGCGACGATTGCACTAGTTAATGGTGATATCACAGCATTCCCCGTTGCAAATCTAAATCGGTCTAGCCTCATCACGTAGGTGCAATTGAACATAGAGCTTTTCTTCAAAACTAACTCTCCCACTTATACGTAGAGAACAGGCTTTGACGCCCATCGCCACTCGAAATATGATTGAAGGCAGTGCTGTGGCGTGGGCAGCTAATGCACTTGGCGAGAACGTGTCCTTTATAGAGCCTTCATATCCAGAGAATAACACATTCTATATGATTCCGAAACCCCAGGAAATCTCAACACTAGACCGTGCAATTTGGCTTACTGACGTCGCAGTCCTTAAACCCTCATGCAGCTGGGTTGCACCACGCCTCACCACGGACATACCCGACGTTGAGACCATCATCAAAGCATTTAATAGAACTTCGGGCTTGCCACTGGATCTCAACTTGAATGTCAGTTTAATTTCCCAGAAACTGCAAGTTACTTTGGATGCCACGGAATGTAAGACAATTGGACCTTTTGGGTTAACTGTTCTTGGGCTAACTCGTCTTCCAAAGTGTATTTCTTTGAGCCTGCCTCTGTAGAAGATCGGAGTCCCCTCAATAATCCACCTGCAGTGTCTCAGCCATTTTTACAGGTACATCTTCTCGAGCAAGGACGTGTCACAGATCCACAGACAGGCATTGGTTTGATCAATGGTGGAACTGTTTGGTTTCTACGACAGCTACTCAGCTGTCCTGTAGATAACTGCGCAAATAATTTTACTCCGAAAAACGCCGACCCAACAAGTGTATTTGCTGGCCCGAATGCGGCTGTGGCTCCCTTTATAGATTTCGGTCCTGAAGCCAAGGACAATGTTCTGGAAGTCACCATTCCAGACAACGAGACTATACAGCTGATATTTCTGTATTGCTCTCCAAATACGGCAGTTGAGACTCGTCAAATCTATAGCGACGGCCTGGGAAACTTACATCTAGGACCAAAGAGCATAGTCCCTCAACGTAACCTCGACTTCGGTGCTCTGAATTTTGCAATTTCGACCGCCCTATCTACTGTCGATCAAGCTGGTCCAGAAGAACCTTTCAGTACAACTGGACCATTGGCGCCAGCAGACGGTTCCGCCCCTTTTATCTTTGGAAATGAGTTGCAATTTACCCTCCTGTTCGGAGAGGCATATCCTTCTTTCATAACTACTCCAGTATCAGACTGGCCTTTTCCTTCGACATTCAATTTCACCCTGCAATCCCTCCACAACATTACCAATGGATATACAAACATCGTCCGAAATTCAATGAAGACCTTCCTATCGGGTTCTATGGGAACAAAGTATGTTCCAGGCAAGATACCACAGGATGTCACAGTGTTTACTGTTTCGCAGCCCAATTTGATAGCTTCCACGGTGCTATACTCAATTCTTTTGGTTTTTACTTTGGCTACTCAATTCAGGAGACCTGTGCCACAGTTCACTTTCATTTCTGTTGCGTTAGCCCTCAGGGGTTCAAACGTCCCTTCAATTTTGGCTGGGCAAGGTGAAGAACTTGAAGAGGAAACGGCTTTGTTAGGGGAAGATGCACTGTCTTCTCTCCGGGACGCCAATCTTATTCTCGAGGAAGGGCGTATTATGTTGGTAGACGAAGCCTCCTAAGTAGTGATTGGAGCACGGACGTTATTTATTCATATCCGTGTATTCGTAGGTCATCATGTACGTTACGGTCTATCGATTGTGCATATGTTTCTTTTTGGTTTTATATTTTGTGATGTCCTGAAAATGATGGTATAAAGCTGCGAGCACTCTGAGAGAACTCCCAACAGCGTGGAAAAATATCAAATTCGTTATTTTATTAAAATCTATAAAGTTTCTGAATGCATACACGGACCATACCTACAATTTCTTGTAGCATCGAATGTTGGTTAGGTTTTGGTTATGTGTCAAAGTATTTCCACTCCCTTAGACTATTTATTTTCAGACCATCTGGATGGGACAACGTTGCAGAGTTATTTAAATGCTAAGCATTATATATACGGATTCGATCGGATCCTTACCGCGAGCTAGCGTTTGTATAAATATTTAATTCATTCGCAGCTGGCCCCAAACCTCAGCTTACGTCCTCGAATAGACGTAGAAGAATTGCAATTTGCTTAAACGTTTCATGTCTACTCAATTCAGCAGCAGAAGAGGATGACGCACTTCTATAACCTAAGTATGCACAATCTTGATCAAGTTGAATATACGCCCACTAATTCCACATTAATCAAAGGAATAGTATAGCAGGTATATTTAGAGTCGGCGTTTCTGTTGGGGGAATAAAATTGTAGTAGAAGTCGGTTTCTCAGTTGTGGCTGACGTGGAAACGTTGCTAGCCATGGAATACTTTTGGACAGTCGAGTGTTGGAAAGCGATATGTGTTAGAAATCGACCGTTGGTAAGTAATTAACCGAATCATTCGAGTTCGGAATGGCTAACATTTTGGACAGATACTACCTTTGGAAAAGACAACATCTGAGTTGGGTAACGGCAGCGTTAAACCAGGGAGTACTTAAATTAATCCAAGTAAGTCAACGTTGCCATGGCGAGTACAATGAATGATCTTACTTGTATTAATAATATAAAAAGAAGTATTTTCTGATCTGCTTTCCCTTGTGAAGATATGCCATATGAACAGGAAACGAAATTTAAAGAAAAGAATATTACGACTTGAAGGTTCGCAGAAACGATGCACGTTCGACAAAGGAGTTATTCTTGGGTGGTCTGTTTTGACCATTTCCGAGCATGACTTATTTAATAACATAGTGTGAAGTGACTAGAACAGCTATCGTCAGTTTCGATGCATAATGGAAATCCGAAGACTTACCCTGCACCCGCAATCAATGATAACCATATTGGGATATTCATCTTCAAGTTGACGTATTACACACATACTATCCGTCGTAAATCTGATGAGAAAATGGTGGTGAACTGGTAGACGAGGTTGATGGATTCGATTTATGAACGGAATTTGCGCCCGTCGTATCTTGACTCCCATGCTCAGCATTGTCATCCAGATGCATATACGCCATCACACTCCCTTTTCCTAACCTCTTCCCTTTGCCTCTCCTCTCTTGCCTGCGCCATCCTCTCTGCCTCTCCCCTGTCTTCACGCACCTTTCGCTGTCGTTCATGCCTTTCATCCGTAACAAGTGTGATCACGTTATTTACTAGATTTTGCTACCCCTTCTGTTGTATTTGGCACCCTGTTCATAAGTAGTATAGATTTGAGTGCTTCAATCGGCAAGCGAACGATATCATTGTTCTTCGTTTACAACATATTGTCAACGGTGGAGGTAGGAGGACGTGGCTGCGTAGGCGAACTCCGAAAAACGTTCAATGCAGCTGAGCGATGTTGCAGTGGCGGGTCTCCGCGGCTGCGCGTACGTGGAGATGCGCGAAGCTTTCTATGGAAAGCTGAAGGGTCTAAGTTTGCTGCTGCACCAGGTTGGGAAGGATGTATGTAGGACTGTGGTTGAGGGAATTGAGGTGGCGGTCGTGGTGGCAGCTGATAGTGTTTGTAAGAGGGATAATGCGGCGGATACTTGTGACATGGATGTGGCGGTGGTTGGTTTCCTGCAGGTGATGGTGGATAGATACCCTGCCGATGTGGATTGATATCCTGCAGAAGACGGTCGATATATGTACAGTATTGTCTGAGGCAGAGGAGGGTGAAGCATCTTGCATTGACTGTGGCGAAGGTTGCTGACTTGAAGGTGATCCCGGTGAATCATTATTCGTAAACGAGAGAAATCTTTCTATATTTGCGCTCGACATTCCTATGAGGAACACAATGTTTCCGTTAATAATCCTGTTGCGCAAAGAGGCATGATTAGTTTTCATCCAATAAGGCAGTGTCAACCAGCTCACGAAACTCATAGAAGGCATCTGCTATCTCCCTGAAAACGTGTTATATAAAGGATTGCACTAACATACTCTCGCTCTCAGACTGAGCTAGTTCATCTTTCTCGACTGCAGCACCCGAAAGTTGGATATTATACGCTTTTATGTATGCCTTTAGCCTCTGTACGGAATATTATTTCGGAGCCAAGCGACCACCGGCCGTAACTGATTCAGAATAAGTTAGCAATCTACTGGTTATGTTCGCAATAACGCCTCTTACTAGTAAGCTTCTCCGCAATTGGTGCAGACAGGCATGGCCTCATAACCAGCCGAGTACTATTAGGTCTTGATCAGGGGTCCAGAGCGGGGGCATAAGAGCTTGATAATCGGTGCGTGATGAGCAATACGAATATCCAGCTCTAATGTTCATACTTAGGTGTTAGCCATCAGTGCAGCTGCCAGAACTCTGCGGATGCTAACCACAATGATGACATCGCTTCGGACGTGGCCGAATGCTCGTCCAGCAGGGAGGCGGCGTTGCGCAGAGTCGCAGCGGGGCGGGGCCCACACTCACGCGTGACGTAGGCAACGCCGCCGGTGGGCTCACCCGCATAGGTAGCAACGGACCGGCGTTCGGAGTGGACTGGGACTTGCCGGCATGCCAGCCTATCCTTCTCCTTCAAGTTTGGTGAAGAATCTTCTTTTAGTCACGGCCATCCTTTGTTTGATCAACCTTGATTCACTCTTGGCAAGCGGCATCTTTTTTACACTTTTCTCATGGAAGTTTTCCTGTAGAAGTTTGCTCGTGATTCAGATACTATTGGTTTATGACACACACTACAAGAAAACTGGAAGCACATTCGCATATTCTCTCTGATCGGAATTCACTTTAATTCACTCAGTTATTAGAGGAGTTCCATTACGACTCTGAGTTTATGTTATGGATCTGCAGTCAGTTCTACTGCCCTTAGTCGAGGCTTGTCTTCTGCCATTTGGCACCGGTCCATACGTCACAGCAAGTTATGCGGAACTTCGCATCCCATTTTGCAGTATGCCTCTCAATACCTTTGGAAATCATTATAGGACTTTCACAAAGCGCAAAATTTGACGACTTGTGCGCTAGTCTCGCATCCTCAGGACTAGTCATTTTAATGCATCTCCCTTGCATTTCCTAAAAGACTTATTCCGCGCAACACGTGTGAAGGCAACAGGTGGAAGTGTTATAGCCAGGACTACTTATCACGACTCCTTCTAAAATCTCACTATATTGATTGAGGATACCAGGCCACGCTAGTTGAGTGCGGAGACTTGGGAACGAGACTCGTGGAGGTTGTGGAAGGCTTCAAAGGACTTCTTCCCTGAATGTATCTGAGCCAGCCACGCAGCTCTTGGGAAATCTGAAAAGTGACTCTCAGACTGAAGTTAACTACGGATTAATGTCGGATGCCAGGTGAGCTATTGTCGGAACTAGTGGAACCGGATGGGAACTGGCACGCATGACAGTCGCTGCATCTTTTTGTTGATCTTTGTTATCTTGATCGATGCAGCTCAAAAGGGCTCATTCACCTTCGTGCCATCATTTTCATTTATCCGAGTCACTGTTAGGTCTCGCTGTAGAATTCGTCCTCATCATCATCTGCTGCGCACCACATTGCTCACATCAATTAACACATTTACATCAAACGTTGATAGCTACGAGCGTAACACGGAAAATCAGATTGCCTATCTGAAACGAAGATAATATCGAATGTTCGGGATCCTCTCAGATTTAGATGTATTTAGTTTTAAAATACATCTGATACATGCAGCATTTTTACTCCACTTAACCTTCAATCAAATTACTTTCGTACCGAATGCTTCCAGTATAGATGGTGAAGGACCTCAGTTACAAGAGAACTCTGACGTAATAAAGTAAGAACGCTGTTATGATATTGCTATCAAGGATAGTTACATGATAAAATAGGCACCCTAAGAAAAGAACTTGAACGTTGGTCACTAGTGAGTTCCACTCTCAATTGACAATGAAAGATACTACCCCTCTGGGCCACGAAGAGGCCGAGGCCAGAGGTGCATTGCGCTGCTATTAGATTGCGTACCTCCTATTCCAGAGGGATGCACATTTATACTTGAATCCCACATAAAATCGGTTCAATGCTCGTCCTCCGAGTTCTCCTCGGGATCGAAGTCCCTGCACACTCGGATCGTGTCATCACACTATTAGAATAATCCGCGCCTCCATAATATTATTCGCAAAATGCGAACCGTCAATGGAGATGGATGAGTACTTCTCCAAGCAGAATGCATCTATTTAAGGGGCTTATCAGAATCACTCAAAGGACCGGAATATACTCGATAAATCACAATGTCTCGTGTATTACAGTAGAGCGTATTGGTCTTTAACACTCAAATTCCATTTTCTATTACTGATTCTTCTTTTCAAGAACCATATTTATGCTTAATTCGGCCAGTTCATACCCAATAATTCCTCCGCATTAATCAACGGAACCTCTAGGGTGTTCTCCTTCCCGAAAACGTTATATTTTCCTTTATAACCGATGGATGCTTGCGGTGTGGAAGGGATCTTTAAAGCTGGTGTTCCTGTTGGGGCGGAAAATTGGAGACATTGTGCACTTGATGTCGGGGTAGAATTGGGTTTCTGAGCTGTGAGTGAGGCGGAAACGTTGCTACCCTTTTGAGATGCGAAACCATAGAAGGCTTTGGGACAGTCGGCCGTTGGAAAACGATACACGCTAGAATTAATTTTTGTTAAGTAATCAACTGCGAGTTTGGGATGACTAACACGTAGACACTTCGAAAGAATGGTAAACCGAGCGATCCTTGAACAGCAGATATAGTGGAGTTATAAAAAAGTAGCGGTCACCAGCAGTCTTTAGATGCCACGTTTTTAGCAAGGTCGACGTTGTAGGTTACACCATTTATCACGACTGGCAAAACATCTTTAAGGGGATACCAAAGTGGAGCCAAGCCTATGGAGTCAGGGGGATCGCACGCGAAACCAACGCTAATTTGACTGCCTTCGGCCAAAATTGATACGAAAGAGTCTACAAAATCCTTCAAGAGGGGATATGCAATATTTGAGTTGAGAGGTAACATTATAGTAGGGGCTACTCAAAATGATCCGAATGAGTCAAAAAGAAGGTCATGAAACATGGATGATATGCTTACTTGTGTTGAGATAAAGTGGTATCTTCCGATTTCCTTTTTCCTCCGACATTACACCTATTGCGTCGATGGGTATGACTGTAGGAAGCTCCCAATCGGGCTGCGGGACCTCTGCTTCAACCCAATTCAATTCCCCTGTGTCATCTTCTTGATCCAGTACGGTGGGCGAGCGTCGCCAGGTTGCCAATTTGGTCGTTGCCGATTGTTTGATGGATGTTGCGACATCAAACAGGATAGCTGAACTTTGCAATTTGACAATTGCCACCTCTTGCACCGTCCATCAACCAGTCCTCTCTACCCCTTGCATCTTTCACTTACAGCAATGCATATTAGGAGTCTTTCATTTGGTCGGGGGTTTTCGCCATCATCTAACAAACTTTGTATAAATGATTTTTCAAGCTCCGCTTGAACCTACAATGACATGCTGAACAGCGAATTCAACTGCTTGCCGTTCAGTATGATGTCATGTCCGGCAAGCGAAGGTTCTTCTCACCAATGAGCCATCCGTATCGATGTTGTTCAACAAGTACATAATTGTCCTCCTTTGATCAGCTTTCACTTGTAGCTCGTGACCTTAATCTGATTGTATGTAATGCAACCGAACTATTTGCCTCATGTACAAAACGTTTTGTTCGGCTGTGTTGCAGCTGCTTCCTATAAAATGAGCTTTAGCTCAGGTCTGAGACGGGATATATTCACCTGAAAGATGATATCCGACAAAGAGTATGGCGATGAGTCATATGCAACTGCCTCTTCAAGCTCATGGGTGCCTAATCCCACTGGGAAGAACCAGTATTCAGAATGCCGTATGTGAATCTGCCCTTTTTACGCTGCCATATGCTCTTATTCCTTTCTCTAGCCCCTCCCAACGATCCGAAAGTGGCCAAAATTTTATCTGAATATGACCGCAAAGGCATCAAAGATCCATCGAGGGTTAGCAGAATGCTTTGTTCTGAGCATGGAATAACTATGTCGTAAGTTTGCTTGCTGTTGTATATGTCTCTCAGACTTTGATATATTTTAATGCTAGGGAGCATACTGTCTTCAGGCGAAGGCAAACTTTTAATCTCAAAAGCAGTCATCAAACTACGCAAGAGTTGCCAGAATTACAAAAGTGACAGCTTGTCCTTGATCAACTATCCAAGAATCCACTGATGCGTAAAAGTCCAGATCTCATAAAAGAAGCTATTAGGCTGAAAACGGGATATGATTTAACTAGGCAAGAACATTTACACTCTGATAGGTTCTGATATTCACGTTAGTAAGGTGTATAGGGATTTCATTGAGTATGTCATGTGTGTTGTAGAACCTGAGGGATTTGCACTTCATGATCCAACTGCGAAGAAAATCCGCCGAGGAGTCCTTGTGTCAATAGGTCCCCATGAAGAATGGTCAGGGGATGGGCATGATAAATTGGCTGCTTTAGGTTTTCCAATTTATGGCATTCAAGATAAATGGTCTGGGAAATGGTTAGGGATTTGGGTTGTTCCAAATAATCGACTTTCGGATGTGGTTGCATATTTATGGTTATGCGCTATAGAAGAATATGGAGGTATGTAATATTCTTACTTTATTTTCGCTTTATTCATGATTGTGTAGGAATGCCACTTCAGTCAACCACAGATTGTGGTTCAGAGACGATGGAAATTTATGGTATAGTACATGCACTAAGGTATCCTCCTTTCTCTCACAACAGAACAATTACACTGATTTTGTGCATTTAATAGGGAACTATTTGATCCTGAAATTCCAATTGATGAAATTCCTGTGCATCGCTTCTTGAGGAGTGTCCACAATATTACCATTGAACGAGGCTGGAGGCATCTTCGAATTCAATGGGGTGATACTGTTCGGTATTACTGGAATCAAGGCATTGTCCTTGGTATTTACGATCCGGATCAAGCACATCTGTTACGTCCTGATACGGAATACACCTGGTAAGCCGCACGGAGGTAAGCCAACGTTTCCGGTCGGAAACGCCAATGACTTGTACTGAAGGGACTTGGCTTCAACTTATGTGTTGCGCCCTGCACGGTCGTAGGTTGTCCCTACTTCAGAGTTCAAGAGTAGAGTTGAGAGTA
>KN837173.1:312897-325576 GCA_000827215.1 Sphaerobolus stellatus SS14
TACTAATGGTTCTCGGACTCCGAATGTTTGTTGACGTGTGTAGAAGCGGAGTCCGGACGACTGTGAAAATGGAGTTTTAGGGTCGTCCCCTGACAGTATTCAACTCTGTTGGTGTTAAGCCCCGTGCTCAAGTGTCACAACATGTAACTTCGTTTAACCTCTACGAAGCTTCGGAGAAGGTCACAAACCTTTGGAGAACTTCGTTTGGACTTCATTCAACTTCCTATCTTACTTTGTTCGACTTTCCATCTCACCTTGTCTTCGTGTTCACACAACAAACCCTTTGCCCACATCTCGACTTCTTCTTGATCCTGAGGACAACGCCTTTGCCCACATACTTTGTTCTATCACACTATCCGCTCCACTATTCCATAAGACTATTATTGGACTTCCCCCGAACCTGGCACAATTAGTCCTCAATACTTCTTCTATCCTGACAGGTGACACTTCGTCATGTTCGTTTCCAATTTGTTTGTATTGTTTCCGGTTGCTTATCTTTTCTTACGGTATATTTCCATTCGCTTATTTGTTCTCATGACATATACTCCATTCGCTTATATTCGTATTTCATATTTGTCCGTCATACCTTTTCGATCCTTCACATTATTCGTATAATGATTCCCCCGAACCTTTGCTATTCGACGATACACATATACCCATTGTTCTATCACTTTATGTTGTGTTATGTTCCGCATTTGACTTAATTGTTTGTAAGACTTCCTTCCATTTCCGTCCATGGACTTATAGTATATAAGTACATGTATCTTAGCTAGTTTCTGCAGTCGGAAATTAGACTTAGACTATACTAGCTTCTTATTCATATCCTCCCTATAAACTCGAGCCTAGTGCTTATTCATTCTATATACCTCAGACCTCTATTACCTCCGAATCGAATACAATCTTCAAGGATCAACTCCGAACTCACCTTGAACCTTTGATCTTACTCCGAAGTCCTACCTTCGTTCGGAACTTCGTTGGACTTCGTTCAGAGCTTCGGTATTTGAATCCGCTCTTATATTGTTGGTTCTGATCTGTTCCAAATTAAGGACACATACAGTTCGAGACGGCGCAACCCATGACGTTGAAGCCAAGTCCTTCGGTCCTAGCCTTTCGTTCTTTAGTGTTACTTCATTCGTTACTTCGGTCACACTTCGGAACCCTTCATTAGGATCAGTCCATAACAGTTGGTTCTAATCTGTTCCAAATTAAGTACATGTACATTTCGAGAAGGCGCAACCCATGCACATTGAAGTCAAGTCCTTCGGTTCTAATCCTTTTTTCTTTAGTGTGACTTTGTTTGTTACTTTGGCCACACTTTGGAACCCTTTGTTAGGATCAACCCATAACAGTCACATTCATTTCCAATTTGTTTGTATTGTTTCTGTTCACTTATCTTTTTTATGGCATATTTCCATTTACTTATTGTTCTCATGACATATCCTCCATTCACTTATATTCCTTATTGCATATCTGTCTGTCATACCTTTTCGATTGTTCACATTATTCATTTAAAGACTCCCCTGAACCTTCACTATTCAACAATATGCATATACTGATTGTTGTATCACTTTATGTCATGCTCTACTCCGCACTTGATTTACTTATTGGTAATACTCCCTTCCACTTTTGTCCATGGACTTATAGTATATAAGTACATGTATGTTAGCTAGTTTTCTCTAGTTGGAAATTAGACCTAGTGTATATCATTCCTATACTCAAGCCTAGTGCTCATTCTCCTCTATACACCTCAGACCTCTATTACCCTCCAAACTGAATACAACCTTCAAGATCATTTCCGAACTTCATCTTGAAGCTTTGATCTTACTCCAAAGTCCTACCTTCATTCAACACTTCGGTATTCAACTCCACTCTTATATCGTTGGTTCCAATCTGTTCTAAATTAAGGACATGTACATTTTGAGAAGGTGCAACCCACACACATTGAAGCTAAGTCCTTCGGTTCTAACTCTTCATTCTTTAGTGTGACTTTGTTCGTTATTTCAGTCACATTTTGGAACCCATCATTAGGATCAGCTCATAGCAATCTGCAATATTCCTGCAGCAAGGTGAATGTTAAGCTCTGTGTAGAACTAAGATTAAGATATGTTGATGATGTTGGAGATGTACAAATAGGACTTGGCTTCGGCTTGTATGCTGCACCACTATTGCAAGTTATGTCCTAATTTCAAGTCAGTTGAGTCTGATCGGGTTTAGACAGTAGAGGTCAAGAGGGAGATGTCAGAGCAGTTGGAGATATCAGGACCAAAGGTTAAGACTGTAGTAACTTGGTAGGACGAAGTCTAACCAGAAGTCAGTCAGAGAGTGTTGGAGAGGAAGTCTGAGACAAAGTCAAAGACAATGAACAGGAATAAGATGAAGGGTAAACTAAGTTGATTTTTGGATAGAGAACTACCTAAGAATATACAAGTACTTATATACTCTAAACAGGAATTAACCTAATGGAGATAGTAGAAGATAATGGGCAAGTTGGAAAGGGTCAGAGAGCAGGGTAGATCGGAAGGGGTAATAACAGGGAAGGATAACAGGAACAAACATGGGGGATCAGATAAGAATGAGACTAATACAGGGTAGTAGTGCAACATGATTGATATTGTAGCCTATAGAGAATAAAGACATGATAGTTGAAGATAAGAATGGCAACCAATGAGGATGGGGAAAAGGACAAGGTCAGTGATTGTCAGTGACAATGGAGAATGTGGTGTGCTGGTAGTGTATGGTCAGAGGAGTCAAGTTGTGTTGGATGATCAATAGAGCTGTTGGAGAGCTGTTGGAGGGTGACACCAGGGTAGGGTGTAACAGTGAATACAAATAGATCAATAATAGCATTGAAGACTGACATATTACTTATAGGTGTTATTCACTTTTTGTGAGATACAAGTTATTCCTGAGAATTTTTATAACTATCATACTAATTAGTATAATATTTATATGGAGCCTAGAAGGTTCTGTATCATTTAAAGTAAGTGATGTCTTGATAATGGGGAAACTTTGAAGCAAATATTGCACATTTATTAGGTCTTGACTGTAAGTAAGGTAATTTTGATCCTATATAATCACATATCACTGATATAGCCATCACTTGCTGGGGTTGACGCTGGGGTTGAAAATGTGTCAGTCACAATTTTTGATGTATTACCTCCAATAATCAACAATACAGTGTGTCAGTCATTCTTGGCTGCCAATTCATGCTTCAGCTATGTAAGTTCAGCACAAAAGTGCAAACTGTTCCCTCTGTCAACATAGCATCAACTGGTATCCAAGGAATGCTTCAGCACATACATGAAACTATTATTAATTAATTTGGAAATACTGGGATGGAATATGACTTGGAAACAGAAAATGACACAACAGAACTTGAAGGAGATACCACATCCTCTGCTGGTATTGATACTGAGGTCCATATCATGGCAGAGGAATTCCCTTGGGCCATAAACCTTGTAGAAAATATTGCAGGACCTTTGGGAATTGGGAGTGGGGCCAGGAGTGTTGAGGAGCAAGTGTGAACATATGCTGATTTATGAAATGACCAATCATGGTCCATTGTGAGTCAGTGAGTCAAATATATTATTTTTGATGGGAAGAGAACTGAATTTTACATTTTTGGTAGCACAGATATACCCATTCATTGTCAGGGATGACCTATTTTCTATTTTATTTTTTACGTTTTATTCTATTTTATGTTTTATGTTTTCACTTTATTTTATTATTCTAATGCTTCAGGCATACTTCATTTACTTCTCTACACTTTGGAAGACTTTGCTTCCACTTTGTTTCATTTTATATACATTTTATATTAGGCTGTTACTTTGCAAAATCTCAGGGCTTTGAACTCACTTTGGACATGAGACATCAGGGACCTACTGGCATGGGTGGTGAATGCACTGGGAGAGAACATTTCCTCTGTGGAACTTTCAGATTCAGAGAGCAACACCTATATGATTCTGAAGCCCCAAGGAATATCAACATTGAATTGCACCATTTGGCTTACTGATGTTGCAGTCATCAAACCCTCATGCAGCTGGATCATGCTAAGTCTTTCTGGTGATATACCTGACCTTGATACTGTCATCAAAACCCTCAATACTACAAACTTGAGTGACTCAGACATACACTTCATACTGGCTGTGAATGTCATTTTGCCTTCCAAAAAGCTCCAATTAAGCTTCACTGCCCATGACTGTAAGGCAATACACCCTTTTGATCAAATTTGAACTGTTCTAACTGGCTGTTAAGTGTATTTCATATGGTCTACCATTTCACCAGTAGCTAGCAGTATAAACACTACTGTATCTGGTATTATGCTGTCTCAACTGTTTCACAGGCAAGCTCACTCTCGCCAGGAATTGTCATGGATCTTGAGACAGGGATCAATTTAACCAATGGAGAAACTGGTATTTTCACCAGCTGCACAGCTGTCCTCCAGGAATCTGTATAGAGAGCCTTCTGCAAAACTACTCCCATTTTAATGTGGGCTTGACTCTCTGAAACCTCCATTTATAGATTTTGGTCCTGAAGCCAAAGATCATGTCCTTGAAGCCTCTCTTCCAGATAACAAGGTTATACAACTCATAGTCCTGTATTGCACATCAAATACCACAGTTGAAACCTACCAAGTCATTAGCGTTCTCTGGTATTAACCTGACCTCCATTTGACTTTACTCTACAATTTCTTCATAACATTACCAATGGATATACAAACATCATCCAAAATTCAATGAAACCTTTTTTATTGGGTTCTATGGGAATGCAGTACATTCCAGCCAGGATACCAAAGGATATCCCAGTCTTCACTGTATCATGGGGAAACAGCCTTGCTGAGTGACAAGGCCTCTAGTTCTCTTGCAAATGTCAATCTCATTTTTGAAGGTCATATCATGTTGGAGGAAAGAGATGTCAGCTGGTGATTGGTTTTGATCATCTGTTCAATCACTTTGCACTGGCATACATATAATTTTAAAGTATATTAATACATTAACTTATTTATTAATCCTGTATATACCCTTTAGACCTACTCAGTCATCTTGGGGACCTTAAGATGACTTCTGAGGGATAAGTAGTAGACCAAAAACATCAATAATCCAAATTTGAATTGAAGTAGTTTAATGCCAAGGTAATAGATGACAATCTGCCTGTGAATTTATCATGAATAAATCTTAAGTAACATAGCAAATCCTTTCCAACACACTGAATGTTTCACTTGTAATAATGCTTCAAAGTGAATACTCATGTCTTCAACAGGAAGAATCAGTGTGAGTTCTGGATGATATATGAATACCTCTAGAACTCACTTCAACTCTGGATCCATCAAATTTGAATATCTTTCCTACTCTAGTTCCTGATTAGGTCACTCATTAAGCACTGATAATAACTTGAATTACACAAACCACAAACCTTAATGATCATTTTTCTTTTGGTTGGAGGGAGTGGCTGAGACATGGCATTGTGGAGGAAGATTGATCTAAATACTGACATCTGATGAAGGATTAGAACATATACAGCTCTCAATAATAGGTGTACATATTGCCTACCTAGGTGATGTTGAATTTTTTCATCAACTAGGTTATGCTTAGGAAAGTCAGGATAAACTTTCTAGTTGTGATGACTGTTAATCTAACCCCTGAACTCAATATTGGCTCCACAGTCCATCAGTATTAGATTGCAGGCAAGTCACGCCTGGTGTCACTGTGTGTGACAACAAGTAATTATTGACAAGTGAAGCCATCAGTACTGAGAAGCAGCCCTATCAGTATTGCCAAAAACCAATAATTACTGGTTTCAAATACACTCTAGTACACTCTATTCACATACTTATTCTCATTGAACCAATGCATATTTTATATTCTTGAAGACCCTTATTTTCTTACAAGTACTGGGAGTCCCAAGCTTGTGCATCAGGAAAGTTGACACAGGTAGCTATTTGTCTTCCTAGCTCATTGAGTTGCTACATAGCACTAGCTGGCATAGAACTGCTATGGATCACTAAGCTCTTCATACCTTTTCTTTCCCTTCATAATATCACACAGCCTGTAGAGTGAAAGTTTAAATAAGTCATGTGCAATTCTGACTGCCTTTGTCTTTCTAAGTGGAACCACCACCACCACCACCAACTATGCTGCCTTCTCCATTGTAAAATTATAGAGTATACTGCTGCTCTATGGCTTCCTTGTATTATCTCAACATGCTCAAGCAGTCTGGCCACCATCTACAGCTCTTCAACTTGTTACACCTTTGAAAATCCCTCTTTAAGCAATCTCAACTGACCTTCCTGGGGCATTCATTTGACTCTTGTCTCCTTGTCTCTAACTCTTGACTATCTGGCTCTGCTGGTGGCACAACTTGGCTTCTAATCTGTTGATCTATGGGAGGTACTCCATCACTAACATATTCTTTACTTAGTGAAGCTGCAGTTCATTTCAGAATCACTGAACCGAACTGCTGAACCATTTTTGAACCATTTTTGAACCAAACTGATAGAACTAGTTCAGTGCAGTTTGGTTTGGAAGGGTGAATTTGCCAAACCAATGCAGAACCAGTTCAAATAGGTTCTGAACTGATATGAAATCAGGTGAAAATGCCTTGAGATACAGTCAAAATAGGACATTTTGGGATGTTTCTCAGCAAATACTTCTATATGCAACTGCTTATTACTCATACTTTGCATTGGTGGAAGATATAGGGTGAATATTAGATGGATTGTAGGTTATTATAGCACTTTTCATTATGTATGGTGCAGGCTTCCACAGCTCACCAAATCTCCTCAACTTAGTGTGTATGACTATGCAACAAGTTTCATAAGATACAGCCATCTTCACAATTACTCAATTTTCCTTGCTCATTTCCTCAAAGTCTCTTAGCAGATCTTTGTATATACCTGTTAAGCCCCATGCTTAAGTGTCACAACATGTGACTTTGTTTAACCTCTACGAAGCTTCAGAGAGCTTCATTTGACTTCACATCTTACTTCGTTTGACTGCATCTCACCTCATCTTTGTGTTCGTACAACAAACCCTTGACCCACACCCCAACTTCTTTCTTGATCCTGAAGGCAACACCTTCGCCCACCTACTTCATTCAATCACACTATCTGCTCCACTATTCCATAAAACTATTATTAGTCTTCCTCAAACCTGGCACAATTGGTCCTCGATACTTCTATTCTGACAGGTGAAACTTCATCATGTTTGTTTCCAATTTGTTTGTATTGTTTCCATTCACTTATCTTTTCTTATGGCATATTTCCATTCACTTATTGTTCTCATGACATATCCTCCATTCACTTATATTTCTTATTGCATATTTGTCTGTCATACCTTTTCAATTGTCCACATTATTTGTTTAAAGATTCCCCTGAACCTTCACTATTCAATGATACACATATACCCATTGTTCTATCACTTTATGTCATGCTCTGTTCCACATTTAACTTATTTGTTTGTAATACTTCCTTCCACTTTCATCCATGAACTTATAGTATATAAGTACATGTATCTTAGCTAGTTTTCTCTAGTAGGAAATTAGACCTTAGACCCTACCTTATGTCTTAAATCTAGTGTATATCATTCCTATACTCGAGCCTAGTGCTCATTCTTCCCTATACACTTCAGACCTCTATTAGCCTTCAAACCGAATACAACCTTCAAGATCATTTCTGAACTTCACCTCGAACCTTTGATCTTACTCCAAAGACCCACCTTTGTTCAGGACTTCATTTGGACTTCGTTTGGAACTTCGGTATTCAACTCCGCTCTTATATTGTCAGTTTTAATCTGTTCCAAATTAAGGACACATACATTTCGAGAAGGTGTGTTACATCCTGATACGGAATACACCTGGTAAGCTGCACAGAAGTAGTCAACGTTTCCGGTCAGAAATGCCAATGACTTGTACTGAAGGGACTTGGCTTCAACTTGTGTGTTGTGCCCTGCACAGTCGTAGGTTGTCCCTACTTCAGAGTTCAAGAGTAGAGTTGAGAGTGAAGCCGAGCAGGAACGAGACCTGAGCGGAAAGACAGACAAGAGTAGAGTTAACAGATAATACAAGATTCGATTTCTGACTGAGTAAAAGTAGATACAAATGAGTGTATTTAAATATAATTAACCGAGCGGAGAAATATTGGATAAAAAGATAATTGGTGTATGATGGTGTGATGATATGCCGTGCGGAGCCAGTGAGAAAATAATGTAATTATTGAAGGGTCAAATAATCAGCTGAATGATAAGTGAGAATGAGCACATGGTGCAAAAGATAAAACAGATAAGAAAGATAACAGAAATCCGGTCGGAAAACAAAAGGTTGAGTCAACAAGAAAATAGTAAGAGTGAAAGCCGCATGGGGAAAGTAAGCCATGCAGAAAAGTGTCTAAATGAACGAATACAAAGTGAATGAGTCAAATGAATAGAACATGGATAGAAATAATATATGAATATAAGCTGGTCGGATCAATACTTGACAGTACCCCCTTGTTAAGGACGAACCCATGAGGACGTTACTAAAGTTAGTTGAAACAACTTCTTGAAACGCCTACAGGCTAGCCGAGGTTGACATGTGAAGTTTCTGGTTGTCCAACAGGTATAAGTACCGGTGGGTTTTGAATATCGCATATTTCAAATTTTCACCCCACAACTAGTCATGACTGACACTCCATTCCCTGCCCACATTCTTGCCTGGAAGGTCTCCTCTGATGTCATCCGCATGGAGGAAATCCCAGTTGGTGACCCTGTCAGAATTGTTCAGGGCTTTGCCCCTGATAAGGAGTTTAATGTGCCAGCACCCAAGCTTGTATTTGATGACCCCTATGAGGATGATGAGGATCGCCTGAATAAAGTAAGTTTTTAATTTTATATCTGCCACACAGGTTTTTTTTTGACTTTCATATAGGTCAATAAGTATTGGAAGGCGTGCGATAAGGAGAGGATGCAGAGGGAGGCTTGTTACAAGAAGCTCCTGGGTGCTGAAGTGGAGGCCACCAAGCAGAGGAAGGCTGATGAAATCGTGTGGGCAGAGAAGGCTAAGGAGGAAGCAGCTGTACGGGAAAAGGAAAAAGGGTTGGAAAAAGACAAGGCTGTAAAACTGGTAGGGGAGAAGGAGATGGGGTCGTCTGGCATTAACAAGGGCAAGGCTAGAGAGGTGCCCAAGACACCTAGAAAGGTGACTCCTAAAAAAGTAAGTCGACTTTATTTTCTGATCGGCCTGTACTTATGTCTTTATAGTCCCAAACTGAAATCTGGTCGGAGTCTGAAGAGGATGAGGATGAAGACAAGCTGCAGTCCTGTATCTACTGCATGAAAAAGACAATCACGTGCGTGCCCCAAACTGGCAAGAAGGTTTGCATTGCCTGCGGGAAGCGCAAAATGAAGTGTGAATTTTTTGACAAGACCACCTGGGCTGTGATGGATGGGAGCAAACAAGTGGTGGATGCCATGCGGGAATCGGTAGGACTGGGAAGGTGTCAAGAAGCTGGCCGGTTGGAGGTGATCTGGCATGATCACCAGAGGTTCATGATGGAGGTTGAGTCACGGGCTACAGCAGATTTGTCTGCCTTTAACACCAGGTTGCTTCAACTCTTGGAGTTGAAGTCTAAGGGTGTTGAAATTCCGGAGGATTTGGAGGCAAGGATCTGCATGGAGCGTGAGGTGATCCAGCGCACCCTCACTGAACAGTTAGAGGATCTTACTGTGCGGATGGACAGCATCCAGAAGTGCATGGCTTGGACCAAGAATGGGCTTCCAAGGCTCACTCCAGAGGTTCCTCCATCGGTCGTGCAAGGGACCAAGAGGAAGGGTGATAATGAAGGGGACCGCGCAGAAGAAAGTAAGAAGAAGAAAAAGAAAAAGGTAGTTGAAACAGAAGAGGAGTCTACAATGCGGTGAGGGTAATGGAATCTGGGCAGAAAGTAAATAGAATTGTAAAAGGTCAAATTGTAAATAGAATAGAAAAATTTGTATGACTGAATTAAAAAAAAATTGTGAGAATATAGACTTGAATTTTCCGGGCGGAAAATAGTACAGAATGACTTGGCAGAAAAAATTGAAAGAAATCATAAGGCAGAAAGTGGTCCTGGTTTCACAGGATATAATTGATGAAAATCTTCTATTAGCTCAGAAGCATTGACTTCAGTTGCTAAAACCCAGTTGGAATCTTGACCTGTACCCTCATAGCCCATCCACTTGACTAAATATTGAAGTTTGCATTTCCGGCGGCGATCTATCTTGGAATCTAGAATTTCGTCAATTTCATAATTGTCGTCTTCTTCATCAATAACAATTGCCGGCAGGGGTGGAATGGTCCGGTCGGGAAACGGGTTTGGAGTTGCTGGTTCCAACATTGAAATATGGAATACTGGGTGCACCGCACGGAAATTATCTGGAAGACGCAGAGTATATGATAGCGTACCAGGCTGAGCAATAATCTCATAGGGGCCCAAATACTTCTCAGCCAATTTCTTGGATGGTCGAGTCGTTTGGAAATGTTGGGCTTTGACAAAGACTTTGTCACCTATCTTGAATGGAGGCAGAGCTGCTCAGCGGCGATCCGCTGGTCCTTGGTAGCATTTCTGTGCTTCAAGCATATTGGATTTGAGGTGCTGATGAAGTTCATCTAAATCTGTTGTAAACTCACGGACGCGAGATCTCACTCAGGATAAACAGTGATGTTAGGGTGATATCCCTTGTTAGCGAAAAATGGGGAAAAACCGGTCATCTCACTAGGAGCATTGTTGTAGGCAAATTCTGCGAGCGGAAATAGCTCAGACCAGTTGTCCTGTTGATAATTGCAATAGACACGTAAATACTGTTCAAGTGTTTGATTAACCCATTCGGTTTGTCCATCGCCTTCTGGATGGTGACCAGATGTAAAATGTAAGCGCATGTCAAGTGCTTTCCCTACAGATCTGAAGAAATGTGATACAAACTCGGATCCCCGGTCGGAAGTGACATGTGATGGTACACCATGCTTTGAAAAGACGTGCATAACACAGTTGTGCCAATTGTTGTGAAGTGATAGTATCATAAGTTGGAATAAAGATACCTTGCTTGGATAACCTATCAATGATTACCAAGATTGAAGTAAAGCCGGCAGATTCCGGAAGCTGTTCAATAAAGTCCATTGAAATTGAATTCCAAGGTAGTCCAGGACCAGTAGTTGCCTGAGGTAACCATACGGTTTGTGGTGTTGAGACTTTGAACGCATACAAGTTACACAGGACTTCCAAAAGTCTTGAACAAATGAACGTAATCCAGGCCAAACATATTCTCGTCTCAATAGTTGAATAGTTTTGTTTTGTCCAAAATGGCCTGAAAGGATGTAGTCATGCTTGAGCTGCAAGACCTTGAGATGAAGTCCAGGTGTGTCCGGCACATAGATTCTGTTATCTAGGCGTAAAAACTTGTCTTCACCTAGTTTCCATCTGGAATCTGGTCAATCATTGATATGTGCAGATGTGATCAGATCCGTGGTTAGGCCAGCTAGAATTTCTGCATGGAGTTGTTCAATATCCATAATAACTGACCCATGGAGTGTAGGGATGATAAGAGATGTTGCCCTGAGGGAAGCTGTGAGTTGATCTTGAGTAAATATTGGTCTCAGATTCTGCGGATTAATGCTAGCATAATCGCTACCCCCCTCTTTTAGGTAGACATCCCAACGTCTAGTAAGTGCATCAGGTTTGGTACCTAATTTTCCCGGGCGGAAACATATTACCATATTGAATTGTGATAGGAATTCTGACCACCTTGCTTGCCGGTGGGTAAGCAATTTTGTAGTAGCAAAATATTCTAAATTCTTATGATCAGTTACAACATCAACTGGTAGGGCTGCACCTTCAAGATAATGACACCATTTTTTGAAAGCTTCAAAAATAGCTAACAATTCCTTGTCATGGGCATCATAATTCTGTTTGGCTTCATTAAAAGTTCTTGAATGAAACACGATTGGATGCAGTTCACTGTTTATCCATATGGAAATAATGGCAGCTAGTGCATAATCAGAAGTGTCGGTTTCCACAACTAATTGTGCATCCGGAACCCAATAGCTCAGGACGGGGGCCGATGTGAATGCCTGTTTTATTGAGTCGAAGGCTAATCGACATTCTTCAGTAAATGTAACAGATATAGGCTGTTATATCAAGATATATATATGTGTAACTATATATTACATATAATGTATATAATGAATAACTAATGTATATATTAGTTATATGAGCTACATCAGTGAAGTAGCTATAATTAGTGTGGACACCATACGTGTCCACAGCGGCTTGTATTTAGCATGCCGGCGCATTAGGCGCCGGCATATATCTTTTAACCTACACCTGTATACTACCTAAGTACTCTATAAACCAAGTTCAGTTAGTTTAAGTGTGAACTTAAGATATACCAACTGTTATAGTAAAAGACCAGATAATACCTTTTTTAGTGAGGCGTTGACAAACATATTTCTAATTTGCCCTTATTTTCGCTATTTTCCTCTATTTTTCACACTTTTATTTCTGTCGTTCTTCTCACATGTTTTTTATTTATTTTCTTTTTCTTTTTCTTTCATATTTTACTGATATTTTAGCGAAGCTTATTTTCTATTTTTCTATGATTTTATCCATTTTCTATCTTTGTCTTTTGTTCCATTTTCATCCATTCTATTTATATTTTTACTCAGATTCAAACTG
>KN837173.1:326581-344354 GCA_000827215.1 Sphaerobolus stellatus SS14
AGATCACAGTTTTCTAGTCTGCAGTTTGTCTGCCATCTTAAGCTTAGGCTTTCACTCTATATCTAATAGTCTTTTGAGTCTGATAGCTTTATCAACTCATTGATTGTTAGCATTACTATACCTCTACTTTGCTTGTGGCTTACAACTGGCATTGTACAACTGTGTGTTAGTTGTCCAGATTTCAAAGACCACTGCATACAGGTTTTTCAGGACTTTTGTTCTGTTAACATCTCTTCAGCGTGTGAGCGGAACTGTTAGGTCCGAGTAGTTGTATATGAAACACCTATAAAAATTGGCAAAACCTAGAAAAGACTGTATGTCTTTTACCTTGCGGGGTTCTGGCCATTCAAGTATAGTCTTGACTTTATCTTCTGACATACAAAGTCCATCCTTGGATACAATATAACCCAAGAATTTAACTTCTTCCTTGTGGAACTCGCATTTGTCCCCATGCACATATAGTCCATTTGCGTGGAGCTGGTGGAGAACCTCTTTAACATGTTTTCTATGTTGTCCAGATTGTCTGAATAGATTAATATATCATCCAAATAAGCAAGAACAGAAACATCCAATAGATCATCAAATATGTCATTGATAAACCTTTGAAAAGCGGCCGGCGCATCCATAAGTCCGAACAGCATTACCAGCCATTCAAAAGAGCCATAGCGGATCCGAAAGGCAGTTGTATTCATCGCCTTCAGCAATTCTAAAAAGATGATAAGTGTGTCGTAAGTTAATCTTGGAATAAATCCTAGATCATTTGGGTGCATCAAGTAAGTCAGCAATAAGTGGTAATGGATATCTATCCTTTTTTGAAACTTTGTTGAGTCCACGAAAATTGACACATAATCATAGAGAGCCATCCTTTTTTCTAACAAATAGGATGGACGCACCGTGCAGAGATTGACTAGGTCAAATAAATCCAATGCGTAAATGTTCATCTAGAAATTCCTGTAAGGCAACCTGTTCAGTTGCAGAAAGCGAGTACATGGGTCCAGGCGGAACCGAAGTGCCATCGTCCAAATTGATTTTGAGGTCAAAAGGGCAATGAGGAGCTAGAGTATCTGCACGGGATTTCGAAAATACATCAGCAAATTCATGGTACTCTTTGGGCACACTGTTAAGTATATCATCATCTGTGTCCACTTTGGTGGCCCTAGTGGAAAATGTAGGGTCGTCCAGATTGAGTGAAAAGCATTGGGAACCTTCAGCCTTTGCCGCGTGCATAAAAGCGGCTGCATTGACAAAAGATACAGAGGGCTTGATGGGAGGTATCGTGGAAGTGATTGGAGGAGAGCGTGGAATTTCGTTGGTTGAGTGTTGATCAAGAGGTCAATCGGAAACAGCTTTGGCTGCCCTGGCATTGATCCTAGCGCTTGGTGATCCTTCAATTTTTGCTGTGCAGAACTCGATACTGCCCAATACCCAATCAATCAATGGATTATAGCGGGTGAGCCAGTTATGTCCCAAAACAACAATGCAAGTAGAATCCAGAGTAGTGACATAGAAAGTCATAAGGGTTGAAAGCCCGTTCGGAAACGAAATTTCGAGATCCACAGCTTCTGTAATTACAGAGTTAACTGAACCGTCAAGAAGAGATAAAGACAACAGATCAATAGAATAAGTAACTATGGATTGGGATTTTATAAATTTTGGATCAATAAAACAATGAGAAGAACCTGAAATTGAAGGGGAAGTTAGCATAGGGGTTAAAGAAGTAACAGATGAAAGAGCGGAAGCGTTAAGTCTAAGAGTAATTGTTGTGCAGATTTGAGGATTAACGCAGTCTGACCGTGCGGAGTCCAATGGACTAATCACTAATTTTTTGACCCAGATGACTCTTTGACTTTCGCCTTGTCATCAGTCTTGGGCTTCTCCTCAGTGATGGAGGCACGCGCAACCAGAGCCGTGCGGGTCGTCAAACTAGAAGTTGAATTCTGGTTCCACCTGGCTTTCCTGCAGTCTTGAGCCACATGGCCTTTAATACTGCAAACCAGGCATAAACCATTATCCTTTCAGTGCTTCTTTTCAGCTTCTGTGAGCTGTCCATTCACTCCAAGGTGGCTATTGTCATAAGTCTTGCTAGAGCTTGCTCCAGCAGACATTGAAGTGCTAGTCTTACCCTTGTTAGAGTTCAACTTGTTGTCCTTTGACTTGTTATTGCCAGACTGATTGTTATTGTTATTGTTGTTGTTTCCGGTCGGAGCCATGTTTGAAGCCGCAGGCAGCTTTGGAGCTCCCTTCTGGTGCAGATCCATGATCTTCTTATGGTTCCAATAACACTGGTCAATCTGCAAAATCATAGAATGCAAAGTCTCATAAGACTTTGGCATTGGGAAAACCCTATGGAGTTCTTTGAGAATCCGGTCGGGCATGGCATTCATAACCAAATGGTAATTGTCAGGGGACTCTCAGAATATTCCTGGTAATATTCATCCACTCATTTATTATTTAAATGAGGCAACAACTCGACGAGCCATTAATCCAGATTAGAAGACCCCAGACACTGCCAGGACCTCAGGGATGGATGGAATGATGGGTGCTTACATAAGCACCAGTGGAACGCAGGGTTTGATGGAGGGTTCTGACAGGTGACAGGCAGTGACAGTTCTTCTTTGATGTGATGTTGTGTTCCTATTGGCTGTTATCTCTTATCTCTTATCTGGGCTGTGCTTATCTTGTATATAGTGCTCCCTAGCTTGGGGGACTCCTTAGACTTTTCTCTTTGGATATCCCCTCTGCTAGGTGAGTTATCCTTTGTATTTGTTGTATTGTATATTATTGACTTTGGATATCCCCTCTGCTAGTCTGCATAGATATTGCAGGTGTTCTTAGGGTTGCCCTTACAGTAATAACTGCGATCATTGTATGCAGTCTTTGCCTTGTACTTGGCAAAGGAAATGAAGAACTGAGTGGCTTGATGGTGTTTCTCCATCTTAAGTTCTTCAAGTGCGGTTTCTGCATCTTCCTCTGTGCTAGCAGTTCCGAAGTTGGCTTTGAGTTCTTCTACAAACTCAACCCAATACATCAAGTATACTGGTTGGTCATCCTAGTTTGGATAGTCAGCCATAACTGCCAGCTCAAAGTATTCAAGTGCGGCTCCACGTAGGAACGAGAGTGCATAATAAATCTTTGACGTATTGGAACTATATGTCTTGGCCTTTGATTTGAAGACCAGAGAACATAAAAATAAGAAGTTTTGAAGCTTCTCTGGGTTAGTCCCATCATAAGTGTCAGGGTCTCTAAGCTTGACATTCTTCTTTAAATTGTCCTCTTCAGAATCTGAATCAGAAGACTCTGAATAATAGTAGTGTCTCCTCCAGTGGCAACATTTCCAGTCACGATCACGATCCCGATCGGAGCCGCTGTCAGAGTGATCAGGGTTGGGGTCACCCCCACCTCCTCCGCCTCCTTTAATTGGTTCTTGCGGAGGGGGTCTGGGAGATTGTCGTGGGGTCCGATCGGCACCTTGTCCGTCCCTTGGTGGTGTTGGATCCCTTGGGGGTTGTGGTTCCTGGATGGGATAGTCAGCACCACTAACCACACTTTCTACACCCACAGATTCCGCGCAGTCTGACCCTTGCACAGTTTCATCGGGGATCTCTTGGACTTCAGTAATTGTTGCAGTCCTAGACATTGTAGGTCATGGTTGGGGCGTTCTGGATTTCCGGTCGGTAACTAGAGGTTCAACTACTTCTCTGTGTTTGGTAGTGTAATGAGCTTTCCAGTCAGAAAGTGATGTTGCTGGTGGTGGAGAGTTGCTGAATCTGAATGTTGGTCTCTTGACTGCTTCTATTGGTTTAGAAGTCGCCTTTGGCTTGGATGTCATACAACTATGCAGTAGGAGTCAGAAATACTGTTATGTCCTGATAGGGAATACACCTGGTAAGCCGTGCAGAAGTAGTCAACGTTTCCGGTCAGAAATGCCAATGACTTGTACTGAAGGGACTTGGCTTCAACTTGTGTGTTGCGCCCTGCATGGTTGGAGGTTGTCCCTACTTCAGAGTTCAAGAGTAGAGTTGAGAGTGAAGCCAAGTGGGAACGAGACCCAAGCGGAAAGACAGACAAGAGTAGAGTTAACAGATAATACAAGATTCAATTTCTGACTGAGTAAAAGTAGATACAAATGAGTGTATTTAAATATAATTAACCGAGCGGAGAAATATTGGATAAAAAGATAATCAAAGATAAATCATAAAAAGATAATTGGTGTATGATGGTGTGATGATATGCCGTGCGGAGCCAGTGAAAAAATAATGTAATTATTGAAGGGTCAAATAATCAGCTGAATGATAAGTGAGAATGAGCACATGGTGCAAAAGATAAAACAGATAAGAAAGATAACAGAAATCCGGTCAGAAAACAAAAGGTTGAGTCAACAAGAAAATAGTAAGAGTGAAAGCCGCATGGGGAAAGTAAGCCACGTGGAAAAGTGTCTAAATGAACAAATACAAAGTGAATGAGTCAAATGAATAGAACATGGATAGAAATAATATATGAATATAAGCCGGTCGGATCAATACTTGACAAGGTGCAACCCATGATGTTGAAGCCAAGTCCTTCGGTTCTAACCCTTTGTTCTGTAGTGTGACTTTGTTCGTTACTTCAGTCATGCTTTGGAACCCTTCATTAGGATCAGCCCATAACAATACCCTAGGCTACAACATATTCCACCCAGGGAGCAGGAGAGTAGCCCAACCTGCTAATAAATGTGCTCATCCCTCATTTTTACTGTCCTTCGGTGTAGTTAGAACAAGGCCATATTTCTTCATTATCTCATTGCAGAAAATTCTGAAATAACTATTGCAATAAGTTTTATTAATCAAACAAGTCAAAATTACAATGTCTATAGGGAGTAAAAAGAGGCTACTGAAAAAGCACCAAAATTGATGCACATGTTGGAGTGCACAGTTCATGCAAACAGCTGTAATCAAACCTTGCAAATGGCAGTCATAGTTTTTTCATCATCATTTACTTTTATTGTCATCACCTCCGTATCTTCTGTCTCTGTTCTAGATGAATACATGCTGGTCCTATCAATCTTTGGATCAACACGTCAGTGAGGCTGCAGAAGACAGCAGCCTTTCACCGTCGGTTCATACGTCATAGCAGGTTATGTGGAACTTCACATCCCATTTTCGCAGTACGCCTCTCAACACCTTTGGACATCATTATAGCACCTTCACAAGGCACAAATTTTGAAGATGAGTCATGCGCTAATCTAGCATCCTCAGGACTAGTTATTTTAATGCATTTCCCTTGCATTTCCCTTGTATTTCCTAGAAATCTTGTTCTGCACAACACGTGTGAAGGTAGCCGGTGGAAGTGTTATAGCTAGGACTACTTATCACAACTCCTAAAATCTCGCTATCTTGATTGAGAATATCTGGCCACACTAGTCGATTGCGGAGACTTGGGACTCGATATCCATATGGAGACTCGTGGAGGTTGTTGAAGGCTTCGAAGGGCTTCCTTCCTGGATGTATCTGAGTCAGTCACGATGGCAGCTCTTGGGAAATAGGTGAAAATTGACACCAGACTGAATCAACCACGGATTCATGTCAGATGCCTGATGAGCAACTGTCTAAATTAAACTCAATGGGAACGGGCACACAGTCGCTGTATCTTTCTGTTGATCTTTGCTATCTGGATCGACGCAACTCAGAAGAGCTCATTCATCTTCGTGGCATCATTTTCATTCATCACTGTTAGGTGTAGGTGCAGAATACGACGACGAGCGCAAGGTAGAAAATCAGGTTGCCTTTCTGAAACAAAGATAATATATTCCAGAATCAAGTGTTCGAATCCTTTCAGATGTATTTGAGCTTAATATCTAAAACAGCATTGTACTCTAACCTTCAATCAAATTACTTTTGCACCGAACGCTTCCTGTGGCATAGATGGTCAAAGATCTCAGTTGCAAGAGCGCCCGGCCCAGTCCGACGTGGTAAAATAGGAACACTGTCACGAATCTGCTATCAATGATAATTGCATGATAAAACAGACACCCCAGGGAAAGAACCTGAACATTGGTCACTGGTGAGCTTCACTCTCAATTGACAATGAAAGATACTACCCCTCTGGGCCACGAAGAGGCCAAGGCCAGAGGTGCATTGCGCACCTCCTATTCCAGAGGGATGTAATTTTATACTGAACACCACAGCAGAAAATCGTTTCATTACTCGTTATCCTCCGGATTGAAGCCGCTTGACACCCGGGCCATGTCACCTCCCATCACACTAACTCGAATCATCCTGGCCGCGCCTTCTCCATAACATTGTTCGCAGAATGTGAGCCGTCAATGGAAATAGGCAGTGGGTGCCAGCTTCTCCAAGCAGAAATCATCTATTTCAAGGGCTTATCAGAATCGCTCGAAGAACCGAAATAACTCGATAACTAACATTGAGGCTCGTGTATTACAATAAAACGTATTGGTCTCTAATTCCATTCTCTATCATTTGACACTGCTTCTCCTTTTCAAGGACTATAATCTGTACACATAGTTAGGGCTAATTGGGCCAGTCCATAGCCATCAATTCCCCCGCATTAATCAACTGAACCTCTGGGGCGTTCTCCTTTCCGAAAACCTTATATTTTCCGTTATAACCGATGGACGCTTGCAGTGTGGGAGGGATATTTAAAGCTGGCGTTTCTGTTGGGGTGGAAAATTGGAGACATTGTGCGCTTGAAGTTGGGGTAGAATTCGGTTTTTGAGCTATGACTGAGGCAGAAACGTTGCTACCCTTTTGAAACGCGAAACCATAGAAGGCTTTCGGACAGTCCGCTGTTGGAAAACGATATGCACTAGAAAATATTTTTTGTTAAGCAATCGGCTGGAAGTTTAGGATAACTGACACGTATGCGCTTCGAAAGAATGGTAAACCGAGCGATCCTTGAACGGAAGAAGTCGTGGAGTTATAAAAAAGGAGTCCTGATTGGCACAAGCTTGGGTCCCTGGATGACTGTAAAAGTGCCAGGTTTTTATCACGGTCGACGTTATAGGTTACACCATTTATCACAACTGGTAAAACATCCCTTAGGGGATACCATACTTTTTGAAAATATGTGTCTGAGGTGGAGTTTGTGGCTCCTGGAGCCTGAAAGAAACCACACTCAGACATATCTTCTCCTACAGCCGACGTGTGAAATATTGTATGTGTTGTTAACGGTTCCACGAAGAGGTTGGGAAAATCAATATGTGTCTTCCAAGGTAGCATTATAGCAGAGAATACTCCAATTAATTCGAGTGAGACAAAAGAGGTCATGACATGGATGATATGCTTACTTGTGTTGAGATAGAGTATAATCTTCCCATTTACTTCTCCTTCCGAAATTCCGCCAAATGCATCGATGGCTATGACTGTAGGGAGTTCCCAATCGGGCTGCGGGATCTCCGCCTCGACCCAATTCAATTCTCCTATATAATCTTCTTGATCTAGTGCCCCAATAGTAATTGATGATTCGTTTCCCACTGTCTTTAATGAAAATCCCACGACAGGATTTTGCAAGAGGCCTTGTTCGTAAAGTTCTGTAAGAGGGTGTGATGCCCGTAAAGTCGCGTTCACGATGTCCACGTAGAAGCCTGCTTTAGATAGAGGAATATTATTATTACTAATAATCTCAACCAGTGGAGTCCCGCGAGTCGCACTGCCATCAAATTGTCCTTGAATCCAGTCAACAAGTTCTGAAATATAAAGAATGCTGATCAGAAATAAAATGGAATGATTTCATTATATTTACTTAGCGCAGATGGTCGACTCGGAGAACCACGAATTCCACCAAAAGAGAATATATCTTGACCAGAGGATATTCTTAATGTGTTAGTCAGCCCAAAGGCATCAGCTAACTTAGATTCAACGGTCTCATTGAGAGACTGTGTTGGCTTATTAGCAAAAATGATAGTAGATACGGGTGGAGTTACTTACAACGAACGTCGTAGAAAGGCTGGAATCGAAAAAGTTGCCGTCACCACAGAACATACAGCTTTCTGAATTGACTGTAAAACTTGGAGAAGAGATATCTAGGTGTATGTATAGCGGTGCAGGAGGTGTTCCGAGGAGAATGTTATTGACATAATATAGGTTCGCACTGGGGTCGGAAGAATTGAAGTTATCAGGACCAGACGTTGGGAGACGAACCCAGCCTAAATAGTAAAGATGTCAACACGTGTAACATTTTGGACGGCAGATTATGGTATAACCTTTGGCATAGGAGCTCAATACCATATTTCCCCCGAGTAATGCCACATGAAATAGATGGAGCATATTGAAATTGCGTGATAATTATTAATGAGGCTGAATCCTAATAACCTTTCCAAGTCACCGCTAAGGACGTACTGAGTTGAGGTCAATCATGTTGGAATTGAACCTAATTTGACATGATTCTTCTACTTGATGTTCTTCTAAGCCACCTTGATATAGTTCTGAGACGACAAGACAGCTTAGACTTGTCATTGTGTGGTGACACAAGTGTAGCATCAGCAAGGCGTGCCACGCGTGCTAAACTCCCCATAGTGTTAGATAGCACTAGGTAGGATAGGTAGTACGAAGTCGCTAGGAGTCGGTATATAGACTACATAGCCCTACATACCACCACCTATCACTCCTAGCACGGGCGCTAAAATGGATCATGTGTCAACCTTCCTGATGTGATCTCAGATGTCCAGAGTTCCCATTCAGATTTATCGAGCCACTCGGAATCTATTCGTAAACTTAGAATGCTTTTCATTTCCATCAGTGGCACCGAACACCCGGTCCACTGTCGCAAATAAGTAACTTGATGGCACGCAACTGAGTCACAATACCCCAACTATAAAGATAAAAGATAACGTCTCGCTCAAATTCAAAATTCGAGTCAAACCTGCGCATTAACCAATTCCTGAACATAGGTACTTGGCTCCTGGCTATCGAGATCATCGCATACCTGCGCAACATCGGCAATTCAAACAAATGTCGCTCCTCTCTACCAATCCGGGAACGGATTCAGAAGCATACTCTTTGTTATCCAGTTCCCTATTTGGCGAGACACGTCTAGTAAATCCATTTCCGTGTCATGATAGGGGGAAAAAATCCATATATGCGGGATTTCCGAGTCTCAGCAAGCTCTCCAATGTGATAATCAAGTTCCTTTGGCCATTCGGATTTGTACATGTATTGGCCGCTCTATACCTTCTTTTCTGCTTCATTTGCATGAAGAGGGAGGTTATAATCCCTTCATCTATAAACTCATTAGATCGCATAGGTACGCCACCATATAAATGACCTGTACAACTACTCATTTGGCTTTATAGTCTCTCTGAAGGCTATAATCACTACATTGTCCATCTTGTATGTACTTTTAACGGTTTTGCCCATCCAGGGGCTACTTTCCGAAATGAAGGTGGGAATATTTAATATATAATTTTTGTATCTATTTTCTTCTGATTCAAGAATTACATTTAGGGCGAGGAATTCTTCCGAGTTTTGAATAATCGCGAAGCAAGGATTAATGTGAATGATGTAAACCGAATATCCACCCTGACGACCAGCAGGTTACACGTTGTAGAGCGGATCGTTAAGAATCGCCACTCATCATGGTACGTCTTGACAACGCTCACAGCCGGCATCGTCGTAGCTGTATCCACCATCGCACCAGCAACTATCGGCGTTGCGACGATTGCAGTTAATGGTGATGTCACAGCGTTCCCCGTTGCAAGTTTAAATCGCACTAGCCTTATCACGTAAGTCCAATTTAATATCAGCCAGAGGATGTTCTTTAAATTAACTTTTCTTGTATGTAGAGAACAGGCTCTGAATCCCATGGCCACTCGTAATATGATTGAAGGCAGCGCAGTGGCATGGGCGGCGAATGCACTCGGGGAGAATGTTTCCTTTACTGAACCTTCATATCCAGATAGTAACACCTTCTATATGATTCCGAAGCCCCAGGAAATCTCAACATTGGACCGCGCAATGTGGCTTACGGACGTGGCAGTTATTAAACCCTCGTGCAACTGGGTTTCGTCACGGCTTTCTGGGAACATACCTGGCGTTGAGGCTGTCAACAACAGCCGAGTCGATTCAGGTCCATTGACCGTTAATGTCGGTCTAATTTCCCAGAAATTGCAAGTGACTTTGGATGTGGAAGACTGTAAGTCAATT
Source organism: Sphaerobolus stellatus SS14 (assembly GCA_000827215.1). Lineage (NCBI taxonomy): Eukaryota > Fungi > Basidiomycota > Agaricomycetes > Geastrales > Sphaerobolaceae > Sphaerobolus > Sphaerobolus stellatus. The sequence continues at coordinate 336,721 of KN837173.1, forward strand.
GCTCTTTATGTTAACTGTTCCCAGGCTCAGAACTCGCTGTCCAAAGTATATTTTGTCTTGCCTACCTTCTTGCCTGCCTTTACAGAAAGTTCAGACTCCTTCAAAGCAAGTGCCGGGGGGGGTCCCTCGAAAGAGACTTTCCTAAAGTTTCAACAGACTTTACAGGTGCGCTTGCTTAAGCAGGGGAGTGTCACAGATACACGTGATATTGGTTTGATCAACGGCGGAAGTGTATGGTTTCTACGACAGCTACTTAGCTGTCCTGCAGATAATTGCATGGGGGTTTTTGTGCCGAGCAGCTTCAGTGATCGTGGGGGATTTGATGACCTATCTTCAAATGCAGCTATGGGTCCCTTGATAGATTTCGGTCCTGAAGCCAAGAACAGTGTCCTAGAAATCATCACTCCGGACAACGAGACTATACAGCTCATATTTCTGTATTGCACTCCAAATACGGCAGTTGAGACTCGTCAAATTTATAGCGACGGACTAGGAAACTTACATCTAGGACCGAAGAGCACAGGAATCCCTCAGCGTAACCTCAACCTTGACGCCGTAAATTTGGCAATTTCGACCGCCCTATCCACTGTTGACCAAGCCGGTCCACAGGAACCCTTTTCGGATATTTTTACCCTCGGAAATGAGTTGCAATTCACTCTCCTATTTGGAGAGGTGAATCCTTCCTTCTTCACTAATCCAGATCTAATCCTGTGGCCTCCATTTAATTTCACCCTGCAATCTCTCCAGAACATTACCAATGGATATACAAGCATCGTCCGAAATTCAATGAAGGTCTTCCTATCGGGTTCCATGGGAATAAAGTACGTTCCAGGAAGGATACCAAAAGATGTTTCAGTGTTCAGTATTTCGCGGCCCAATTTGATAGCTTCCACGGTGCTCTATGTGGTTCTTCTGGCTTTTACTTTGGCCACTCAATTCCGAAGACCTGTGTCACAGTTTACCTTTGTTTCTGTTGCGCTGGCTCTCAGAGGTTCAAACGTCCCTTCAATCTTGGCTGAGAGATGTTACGAAGAAGAACTTGAAGAGGAAACCGCCTTGTTAAGGGATGATGCACCGTCTTCTCTCCGAGACGCCAATCTCATTCTCGAAGAAGGGCGTATTATGCTGGTAGACGAAGTCACTTCAAGATCTGAATGATTGTAGTTCCATCATCATTTATTTATATTCGTATATTCGCGCGCCGTCATGCACGTTGCGCTCTATCGATCCTGTATATATTCCTTTTTTCGGTTTTATATTTTGTGATATTTTGAAAATGAAGATATAAATCTGAGCTCGATACTCGCAGTCAGGAAAAATATCTGATCCATTATTTGATTCTGTAAGATAATACGCGGGCTATAACTTCAATACGTTCTATCGCATCAGATGACTGTTTCGGTTTCGGTTATACATCAGAGTATAACCAGAGATGTATTTCCACTCCTGTAGAGTTATTTTATTTAAGACCTTCTGAACATACACGGCTGATAACGCTTTATAAGGACAATGAACTCAGAGCTTGAAGCTAAACTTAAGACCTTAAGGAGTTAAATGCTAAGTACTATATACTGTATATACATCACGAAAGTGGTCAAACACTATAGTAGCAATTATAGCATTTATAGCATCCATAGCCACGATACTTTATGTACACTATGATACTCTCCATAGCTTCCATAGGAACTGTGTTATTTATCGGTACACTAGCTGCAATGGCACTATGGATAACTATGGTAGGAACTCTAGGAGCCATAGTCTCAATAATAGATATATTTATTATTATTGATTTTCCAATTATTCACACATTAAATAAAATAAATTCAACTTGATATTCTATTCAACCGAAGTCTCTACAGATAGATACAGTGGGAAATATTTCAAGAGTACAGCAATAAAAATGGCCTCTAGAGAAGCTAAGTACAATATAACAGTATTGGAGCACACCGTGAAACTCAAATGAAATCACTGGGAGAGCAAGCAGTGGGCATGTGCCGTGATCTAAGATTAAATGAGTGGCAGAGATAGCAAGAGATGTTGAATATTGACATACCGAAATCATCTCTCCTGTGCTGTTGACCATGCTTCCTGTTGACTTTGAGTCCTGCAACCTAGATGGAAACAATCAGCGAGAATTCACGCAGTGCTCGACAGAAACTTAGCAGATGCTCCTTAAATTCAATGTGCAAAAAGCCTGTGAAGTATAAAGATTCCGAGATGTAAGTAAGGTTCACTAGTAGATGAACTCACCGAATGCAGCACAAAGGTCGTTGGAAGCTCCCAACAATGTCGGCGACCTTCCTGATGACTGTTTGCTATGTCCATCTGTCTCAAAAGTTCCTGTATATTTGTTAATTTATTGTCTAGATTAATGACTCACGAACTTACAGTGTGTCAATGCGGGATCCACCAGGTCTATTGGACAGCATGGTGGTGGTACGACTCTAAGTTGCAACACAGAGTCGTATTAGCGCTGATATTGTTCAAAGCAGCGGAGTTGGTGAATTTCAGAGTAGCGAGCCTAGCGAGGGCTAGCGACTCTTCATTTCCATCGCAACTTGCTAGCTCTCTGTAGGGCCATGCTACGAGAATAGCGAGAATAGCGAGGGCTAGCGACTCTTTAGCGGCATAGTAGCTAATACCGTCTGTAGGAAGCGTGGGACGCTATGGAAAAATCAAGCGCCGTTGGCAGATTTCGTGATGTATGCTGATTCGACCGGGTCTTTATCATGAGCTAGCATTTGTGTAAATATTAAATTCATTCGCAGCTGGCTCCAAACCTCAGCTTATAGCCAGTCTGACATCTGGTCCTCAAATACGCATAGAAAAATTACAATTGAAGATAATATGACGCATCTCCAGAATCCCGAATATGCACAATACTAGTTAAGTTGACCACTGTACGCCCATTGATTCCTCCGCATTAATCAATGGAACTGCGATGCATCCTCCTTCCCGAAGATCTTATAGTTTCTGTTATAGCCCGTGTGTTCTTTAGGTATAAAAGGGATATTTAGACTTGGTGTTTCTGTCGGGGAGGAAAATCGGAGACACTGGAGGTTAGGGTGGAAGTCGGTTTCTGAGCTATATCTGACGCAGAAAAGTTGCTATTTTTTTTGGAAAGCAAAACCATAAAATGCTTTTGAATAGTCGGGTGTTGGAAAGTGATATGTGCTAGAGATAGTTTGTTGGTAAGTAATTAACTAAATCAAATGATTTTGCAATGACTAACACGTAGGCACTTCGATTCAGAAAGAATGGTAATACAAGTGATCCTTGAACAGAAGAACTTGAAGCTGTGGTGTTAAAAAAAAGTCCAGGCCCATGCTGCAGCCAGCTGGCCATTCAGGAGCTCCCAGTATCAAGTTCTTTACCAATGTCGACTTTGTAAGTAACACCATTTATCATGATTGGCAGCCCATTCTCCATGGGAGAATATGTCGTTTCCCAAGATGCATTCGCCATGGTGAGATTACAGAGCAGAGTATTTAGCATCGACATCGCTTCGAGATGCAGTGGATCCAACGAAACTAGTCTCCTGAAATATTGAACTTCTTACTAACGGATCTAGGTTTGGCCAAAGACAACATCTGATTTGGGCAACGGCAGTGTTAAACCAGGGAGTACTTAAATTAATCCAAGCAAGTCAACGTGGCCATGAACATGATGATGATGGATGATATACTTACTAGTATTAATATAAAGAAGTATTTTCTGATCTTCTTTCCCTTGCGAAAATATGCCTAGTGAATCGATAGATATAACTGTAGGGAGTTCCCAATCAGACAGAGGAACCTCCACTTCTACCCAAGTTAATTCTTCTATATAATCTTCTTGGTCTAGTGCTCCTATAGAAATCTGTGACTAATTTCTCAAGATGTTCAATGAAAAGCCCATGGCAGGGTTTGTAAGAAGCCTTGTTCATAGAGTCATGTAAGAGGGTGTGATCCTCATAACATTGTGTTCATAAGGTCTATGTAGAACCCTGCTTTAGCTGTGTTATGGGCTGATCCTAACGAAGGGTTCCGAAGTGTGACCAAAGTAACAAATGAAGTCACACTAAAGAACGAAGGGTTAGAACTGAAGGACTTGGCTTCAATGTGCATAGGTTGTGCCTTCTTGAAATGTACGTGTCCTTAATTTGGAACAGATTAGAACCAACAATATAAGAGCGGAGTCAAATACCAAAGTTCTGAACGAAGGTAGGACTTCGGAGTAAGATCAAAGGTTCGAGGTGAAGTTCAGAAATGATCTTGAAGGTTGTATTTGGTTTGAAGGCTAATAGAGGTCTGAAGCATATATGTAAGGGCAACCCTCGAAGCCGAGCGGACGTCACGCAGAGCTAGCAGAGGGGAAATCCAAAGATATATAAGTGAATGAAATATATACACATGAAGGAATCTCACCTAGCAGAGGGGAAATCCAAAGAGAAAGACTTGGATTGCCTCTGCCAGAGTGAGCCCATTATATACCGTCCGGAAACGGGAATGTAAACCCTGAAAGGAAAATGAACAATGGTCTGATGAACTCGGGAACAATAAAGAAAGTGGAACGAACCAATGAGAGGGAAAACAAAGGAAGCGGAAGTGAATGGAAAAACAATGAAACGATCCCAACGGCCGACCAGCGCTAAACAATCCATCACTCATGCACTATGACTATATGTGCATATACCCTCCACCAGACGCCCACTGTCTCAAACCAAACCTCCCACTCTCTGGCCACAGGAGTCGATGAATGTGCTGAGGGTGAATCCCGCGCGGAATCGCTTCCTGAGGGTGGTTGACGTGAGGGGTAGTTCCGGGCGGAAATCTAGGGGCATCCCCTGACATCACCCCCCCTCTAGAATGCGGCATCCTCGACGCATGAACATGTCGAAGATGTCGAAAATTGAGGGAGTTGAAAGCCGTGGTGCGAATGCGACGAGGGGTGTTAGGATGAGTGAGATGGAACTGTGTGATCAAATCCTGCGCAGCCATATCCTGCTCGGCTACCCATGAGTTCTCCTCATACCCATAACCCTTCCACTTGACCAAATACTCCAAACAGTTATGGAATAACCTGCTATCAAGCACCTGTTCGACTTCATAATGCTTTTCTCCATCAACCAATTTCGGTGGAGGTGGATCTGACTTCCGTCTGGGAATTGGGTCTGGGGGCGCATGCAAGAGCTTGACGACGTTGAAGACTGGGTGTATGTGTCTCATTCCGAGTGGAAGTTCGAGTTTGTACGTATGCCGACCGGGTTTGCCTATGATCTTGAACGGTCCCAGATAATGATGACTGAGTTTCTGAGACAGTCTGGTAGTCTTGATGTCACTGGCATTCAGGTAGACCTTGTCGCCGATCTGATATTCCGGAGGGGGAGTCCTTCAACGATTGTAGTACTGTGCCATGTCATCCTTCGCCTTAGTGAGGGCCACCTTTGCCTCTTCCAGGGATTCCTGCATACGATCCTTGAACCCGTTCACCGTCTCTAACCTTGAAGCTGGCTGTTGAGGCTCGAAGCCCATGCGTGGGTTCCGTCTGGAATCCAACATGAAGGGCATGTGCTGGGTCGACAAGTGAATGTGGTTGTTGTACTGGAATTTGGCCATGGGTAAGAGTTCATCCCAATCGTCCTGCCGCTGGTTTACGAAGAGCCGCAGGTATTGTTCCAATTCTTGGTTTACCCGCTCGGTCTGACCATCGGCCTGGGGGTGGTAAGCTGTTGTGGCCACGAGCTTGATGCCTAGCATCCGGTAAAGTTCTCTGGTGAACTCGGCGACGAACTGGGGGCCACGGTCGGAGACGACTTGTTTGGGGAGGCCATGTAGCTTCCAGACATTGTTGAGATAAAGCCACACGGCTCCGAGTGCAGTGATAGTGGTGTTTGTAGGAATGAAATGAGCTCGTTTACTCACAGAGTCTACCACATTCATAATGGCGTCTGCACCGTGTGTGTCCGGAAGTTCCACGATGAAGTCTACGCTGACCGTATTCCACCTGGCCTCTGGGACAGGTAAGGGTTCGAGTTCTCCAGTCGGGGCCTGCCTTTGGATCTTTGTATGAAGACAGAGGTCGCAAGTCTTGACGTACTGACCGATGTATCTTGACATTTGAGGCCACCAGTAACTGTGCGTAACCAGCTCCAGCATTTTCCACCATCCCACATGCCCTCCAATCCTAGAATCATGGTGTTGGGAAACGATCCTTCCACGTAGTTTGGGATCGGGCAGAACATAGACCTTGCCTCTGAACAACAGTAACCCGTCCGATTCTGTCCATTCCACCATCCGCATGGACTTGACATTGGTCTTCTTCAACTCTTCCGCTGCCTTTGCTACCGCCTCTTCCAATTCCACATCCTTCATCCCTCGCCTAATATCCCTTAGAACCTCTTGCTCTTCTCCTTCCGCAGTGATCCCTTCCAACGCCCTGATGTTGAACATTTCCGGCCGGAGTAGTGTGATGTCCCTGTTGTCCGAGTTGCCTGAGCCATGATCTTCCCAGCGGGAAAGTGCGTCTGTCTTCCTCATAGTCCGTCCAGGCTTGTGATGAAGCGTGAAGTCAAAACGAGAGAGGAATAGCAACCATCGTGCTTGGCATCTGTTGAGACTTTTCGACGTCATGAAGTACTGCAGGTTCTTGTGGTCGGTCCAGACCTCGAACTTGTGCTGGGCCCCTTCAAGGAAATGTCGCCACTTGTCTAGTGCCCGAATAATTACCAGCATCTCCTTGTCGTGAATCTCATAGTTGCGCTCCACCAGGTTAAGGCTTCTGGACATGAATGCGACTGGGTGCCATTTTCCGTCTGCTTCTGAAAGTTGAGAGAGAGCAACCCTGGTCACGAAGTCAGAGGTGTCGGCTTCCAAACGATAAGGTGTGGTATCGCTCGGGAGCATGAGAACTGGTGCGGTCATCGCAAGTTGCTTGAGCTTGTCGAAGGCGTCTTGTTCCGCGCGGTTCCACTTCCATTTGGCATCCTTCTTAGTGAGGTCAAAGAGGGGATGCGTGTGGTGAGAGAAGTCCTTGATGAACCGTCTGTAGAAGTTGACGAAACCTACAAACGACTGAACTCCTTTCTTCCTGCTCGGCTCCGGCCACTCAGTGATAGCTGCGACCTTGACAGGGTCCATTTCCACTCGGTTTTCAGAGATGATGAGGCCCAGGTACTCGATTGACATCCGTTCAAATTCACACTTCTCAGGCTTGAGGTAGAGCTTATGTTCCTTCAAACGTTGAAGTACCAGCTTGGTGATACGTCTATGCTCGGCGATGGTCTTGGTGAAAATAAGAATATCGTCGATATATACGCATACAACTCCCTCCATGATCAGGTCGTGAAAGATGTCGTTCATCATCATCTGGAAAGTCGCCGAGCTATTGCAAAGACCAAAGAACATCACTAACGGCTCGAAAAGACCCCTGTTTGTCCGAAAGGCTGCCTTCCACTCGTCTCCCTTCCGGATCCGCACATTGTTGTATCCCCATCGGACATCCAGTTTGGTAAAGTACTTCGCGCCGCGTAACTGATTGTCCAGTTCGGAAATCAGTGGATGTCAAGTATCGATCCGACCAGCTTATATTCATATATTGTTTTCTATCCATATTCTATTCATTTGATTCATTTCCTTTGTATTCGTTCATTCAGA
>KN837173.1:361982-404220 GCA_000827215.1 Sphaerobolus stellatus SS14
AGTTGGGAACGATAGTGGAAGATGAAGATGACGAGGGAGATGGCGAAGGTGAGGGAGATCGTGGCAGTGATGGAGATAACGAGGGAGATGATGATGAGGGATCGTCAGGGAGGAAATGATCTTCAAAAAATGAGGCTGGGACCGGAATCATAACTGTCTCTTCTAGCGAACCTTCCCTATGCACCAAAACAGCCAAGAAATCCATCTCGTTGTCGATGTCCTGCCAGGCTATGGGAATCCTGGCCATCAGTATGTAAAACTGGTTAAAAACCACAACATATTGATCCCTGGCGTATGGAGGCTGAAATTGGAAGGATGATAGTTGTATGAGTTCGGTGCATCGAAAAGTCCTGGGAGGCATGACAGTGGCATGTGGAGGACTGATATCGCGTACGATCCAATGTATAGTGACCGATCGGTCGGTATCGAAGCCTGGTAATGGGGTCATGTTCTGGCTGACTGGAGTAACTGATGTCGACATAATGGGTTAAGATTGTTGGAATGAAAGGGGTGTGGTATGGGTCAAAGTTGGGAGCCGACGAAGTTAGGTGTGGGAATTGCTTGGGTTTGAGCGCTGACAGATGATTGATAGCGCAGTTTGAATCTGAGTCAAAATATAAATAGAATGGATGAAAACGGAACAAAAGACAAGGATAGAAATGAAAACGGAACAAAAGACAAGGATAGAAAATGAATAAAATCATGGAAAAATGGAAAATAAACATCACTGAAGGATCAGAAAAATATGAGGGAAAAATAAAAAGATGTGAGAAGAACAAAACAATAAAAGTGCGAAAAATAGTGAAAAATAGTGAAAATAAAGGTGAATTTTGGAATATGTTTGTCAGTGCGAGCTTCATCCATTTGCTGGATGTATTCCCTGATATGAGGCCATACCTCATTGATTCCACTAAGGATTTCATCCCTAGTGAAGACATACATGGAGGGACGTCTTTTGATGTCTTCCAGTAAGTGCTCTAGATAAATAGAGCACTGATCGCACCCCTCTGGGTGGTACGCGAAGCAAGCGCCATATACTGCGCTTACCTCTACGTGATTCTCTTCGCATCATGCTTGTTGTTCATGAAATCGCAACAGCAGATCAGCGGGGTTGCTGTTGCTGGACGCTTGGCTCATCTTTTCGAGTCAAGCATGGGGTAGTAGCAACTAGGTTGCTACGGTGGTGGCTCTAGTTAAGTGCCTAAGTGCCAGAGCCGCACTAGCGGTATATTTATACCTGTGGGCCAGCAGGCAGCTGGCTGGCACTGATCACATCAGTGCTTATTGAGGACACGTTAGCCTCGGATCAGATTATTTATGTAATGATCTGATCTATGACAACTCATAGGCTGAGCCGTTCTATTATTACTTTTATAGTAATAATGGTGCATATATGTGCATATATGCATCGAAATACCTTATTATTAAGGTAGTTCTTGATATTATAATATTTATAATATCACAGCACGCTAGTTACACTGCATGTTCTACTGTTTATCCAGTATATATGTGCATATATGCGCATATATCCGTATTAATTCCTCTTTCTTGAGGAATTACTATGTTTACTTCCTATTCTAGGAAGATCATGCGGCTGCTTGGCACCGCGGAGCTCTAGATACTGGTCTAGAGCTTCCAACTCCTTGACACCTGAGAGTGGCTCCCAGGTGACATCTCCTAGAGTCCATTGGACTCTAAATTGCAACCCATCATTGGACCATTCATGTCCAATGATTTCCTCAACGAACCATTCCTGTTCGTTGTCCTTACCAAAGTCATAAAAGGCTTTGGCTTCTCGATTTGGGAACCGAGAATCATTATTAGGTACATGGGGCCTAATAAGACTATTATGAAAGGTCGCATGGATCTTTCTAGCCTTGAGCTCCTCCGGGAGATCAAGTACAACATTGGAGCTCTTGTTCTGAGCTTCCAGGACTTTATAAGGTCCTATAAACTTTGGTAAAAGTTTATGCGCTCTACCCTTGGGTAGATTCAGATTCTTGGTACTTACATATACCAAGTCACCAGGGGAATACTCTTCTCCTGGCCTCCTTTTCTTATTCACATTAATCGTTTGTCTAATGCAACTTGCTATAATGGCATCATGAGTGGCCATTATATTCCATTTTGCTTGTTCAGAAAATTGTTTAATACCATTATATTTGGTATTAAAATCAGTAGGAAGGTTTATATGTGGCATATAACCATATATAATCTCGAAGGGAGCATATCCGGTGGATTCACTAGTACTACTGTTAATAGTGAATTCAACCATTGGACAATGCTCTGCCCAGTCCCTCTGGTCATTGGCAACTACTGTTAACAGTATTTGCCTGATTGAATGATTGGCCCGTTCGGTTGCTCCATCAGTTTGAGGATGGAACGAAGTGGACATTAATAGCTTAGTGCCTATTAATTGATGCAATTCACTCCAGAATATAGAAGTGAACTTAGAGTCTCGATCAGTTACAATTGACTCTGGTAGTCCATGTAAACGGACTACTTCCTTCAAATACAACCAGGCTATTCCTCTGGCTGTAACTCGCACATTTGTTGAGATCAAATGTACCTGTGATGAGAACCTGTCGATGACTACCATTAAATAGTCATATTTCTCATTCTTGGTCCTATCCTCTGGCAGAGGACCAACGAAATCAATACCTATAGAGACCCAAGGGCCATTAGGTATTGGTAGACTATGCAGTAACCCTACTGGTCTACAATTATCAGTCTTAGCTGTTTGGCATAAGCCACATGACTGACAGAATGACTCAATGTCATTGGCCATACTGGTCCACCAGTATGCTCTACGAATATATTTCGCAGTTTTATAGGCTCCAAAGTGTCCTATAATCTTATGTGCCTGATCAATTATGATTTTGACCAGTCTCCTCCCCCTTTGGAAAGCATCTTCAGGGATGCAGGGAACATCTCTACCAAGTTGATTTTTGGTAGATAAAAGCTTGTCTCGCATGGCAAATTGCTTGTGAGCAGAGACATCTCCAACAACTTTAGATAATAAGTTGTCATTAACATAGTTATTTCTAACTATATCAAGGAAAGAATTATCTCCTTCCATGTGTTGACGCAAATTAATTTTGTCAGCACCTGAATTGAAGACAAGCACAGCATCTTCATTATTAGGATCACTCTGTTTACCATCAGGCAAAGCTAATTGATCCACCTCATCTTCCCTAGGCTCAGGTCTTTCCCTGAGTCTGTTAGTATGTCTAGTCACAGCAGATACTTGAATTTCTCTGTTTGCAGCTATTTCAACATACCAATCAACTGGCAGAGTGTCTCCATCAGGATCAAGTCACACATCAATATCGACATACTCCCATTCAGGGTGAACTTCATCAGGAAGATCATTCTTAAAATAGCAAGACAGACAGTCTGCAACTACATTTAAGACACCCAGAACATGAATAGGTTCATAATTAAACCTACTAATGAAATCCCACCAGCGAGCTTGTCGAGCTGTGAGGGTTTCTTGAGTCTTAAAGAATGTAAGACCCTTATTGTCAGTTACTAGGAAGAATTTTCTTCCTAATAGCTTGTCTTGCCATTTGGCAAGAGCTTCCAGTACAGCAAGAGCCTCATGCTCATGAGTCCGATAATTCTGCTGTGCTGGAGTGAATTTCTTTGATAGAAATCCAGTGATGACAAGTATTCCACTCTTTTCCTTGTCAAATCTATCCTCCAACACCAAAGTTGGAGCCATCAATCACCACCCATATATCTAATGGTGAATTCCAGTCAAGCGCCTTAAGGATTAGGTGCTTGGTTGCCATGTGCTTTATACTTTTAAAGCACTTATCCAGAAATGGAGTCCATTCAAACGGACAGTTATTTCTGTTTATACCAGTCAATGGGCTGGTATATGCTGAAATATCTGGTAAAAACAATGCCAGATAATTACATAATCCTACAAATCGCAGGATTTCATTGTAGCTTCTTGGAGTTCTCCAGCTACGAAGGCGATACAGCTTGTCTGTATCAGCATGAATACCTTGTTCATCAATCACATGCCCAAGGCAATCCATCCTCTCCGAGTACAAATCAACCTTAGTTTTACTTAGGTATAAGTGATTTGCACGCAATAAAGAGAACACTTGATTTAAGTGTTCCTCATGTTCTTCTATTGATCTTGAGAACACAAATATATCATCCAGATAAACATGGATAAAATGACCAACTTGCTTGATAAATATCATAGTCATCAAATGCTGGAATGTAGATGGAGCATTACAATCACCTGTTACGTCCTGATACGGAATACACCTGGTAAGCCGTGCGGAAGTATTCAACGTTTCTGGTCAGAAATGCCAATGACTTGTACTGAAGGGACTTGGCTCCAACTTGTGTGTTGCGCCCTGCACGGTTGTAGGTTGTCCCTACTTCAGAGTTCAAGAGTTGAGAGTAAAGCCGAGCAGGAATGAAACCCGAGTGGAAAGACAGACAAGAGTAGAGTTAACAGATAATACGAGATTCGATTTCTGACTGAGTAAAAGTAGATACAAATGAGCGTATTTAAATACAATTAAACGAGCGGAGAAATATTGGATAAAAAGATAATCAAAGATAAATCATAAAAAGATAATTGGTGTATGATGGTGTGATGATATGCCGTGCGGAGCCGGTGAGAAAATAACGTAAATAATGAAGGATCAAATAATCAGCTGAATGATAAGCGAGAATGAGCACATGGTGCAAAAGATAAAACAGATAAGAAGATAAAAGAAATCCGGTCAGAAAACAAAAGGTTGAGTCAACAAGAAAATAGTGAGCGTGAAAGCCGCACAGGGAAAGTAAGCCGCGTGGAAAAGAGTCTGAATGAACGAATACAAAGTGAATGAGTCAAATGAATAGAACATGGATAGAAATAATATATGAATATAAACCGGTCGGATCAATACTTGACATCACCCATCTGCATGACAAGACTTTTATAAGTCCCAAAAATTGTGGAAAATGCAGACTTGTCTACATCTCTGTCCACAATAGGTATCTGTTCATACGCTTCAGTTAAATCAATTTTTGATCTAACCTGAGACCTGGCCACATCATTTCTGATCATATCTTGGTCAGGAAAAGGAGTTACATCCTTTACTGTGTTGTCATTTTGCAGATGCTTGTCAAACACAGTTCTCAGTTTGCCTGTCTTTTTAGGAAGACAGAGCATGGGTACAGCCTGTTGCGTAGGTGCTTCCTCATGTAAAAGGTTATTCACTTTTTCTTCTGCCAGCTTGAGTTGTAGCTCAAGGGCACAACAGCTGCACCTTGCAGCCTTATTGCTAAGGTTGCTCCAGTACTGTGCATTGGCATCCAGTGCTGAAATGGTATGCGAGACAGTAGTAACACTGTCTGCATCTGAACCCAACTTATCCTTGATAGTTGCAGAGATCGTGTTTTTGATCTCTTCTCGCAAAGCATTCATATCAATGCTTTGCTGCTCTGTCATTGAACACCTAAAATGTTCAATAGATTCAGGTATTCCCTGAATCCCCCTATATGATGACAGACTAGGTCTGTCACGCGTATTACCACTCAATGGCTCACGCCTAGTGGTAATAGGAGATGCCTCACATCTCAATCGCGTGGACTCTGTTGGGCTCATGCGCATGTGTTCAGTCATGCGTATGTCACGTGTCAAATGCGCACGTGACGTATCCCTCACCCGTACTTCGGGTGTGTCGTGCGCATATACTGTATGTGCCTCACGGCCGCGTCTCGGCTGTGAGTCCTCACTCTGCTCACCACGAGCAGTGTTTGGAATATCTTCGGGGATATTCCGGGAAAGGGGTGCCCGGGAGTACCGGTTACCAGGGACACGAGAACACGTCATTCTCACGCGTTCCTCAGCTCCTGATATAGGAGCTGACCCTATCATAGCCGTTTGGTCTATGATGCGTTGAGTAGCTGCCTGAGCAGCTGCTCTGTCATGTGCCTGGTTGTTACCAGGCTCAAGCATTTTCCCTGACGCTTGAATAACAGGAACTAATAATAGTTCCTTCTTTCTCAGGGACATCCTATTTATGGATGCCCTGACTCGGCTGAATACTGTATTCAGCCTTTCCGTAGCCTCCATAGCTTCAGCCAGGACAATCTCTGCATTGTCCTTCAGAGTAATAAACTCTGAGTACTCCTGTCAGAGTACTACCACTTCACTCGCAGGGAGAATGAAGTGTTCTTCAGTATCTCCTCTAGTAGGAGATACTCAGCCCAGGTCACTGTGTGACTCTGATCGGTGCTCTATTCCCTGAAGGGAATAGCGACCCTGAGTGGCTGTGATAGAAGCCACCCTCATTGGGGAAGGGCTGCCCAGTGGGCAGTCGCTGATGCTCCAGCCAATCGGCTGGGGCTCAGTCCCTGAGCGGCAGTGTGAGGACGCACGTCCACTCTGACAGGTGACGGTACCCTGCTGGGTGCAGTCTGTGATCCATATGTAGTCGCATGTGGATCCTCTGGATGCTCCAAGGTGAGCATTTGTGGGCTCTGTTGGGGGTCAACAGAGAGGGACGGGGAATTCGACAAATCCCCCATAGTGAGCCCCATAGTGGGCTCGCTGTCTTCAACATCAGGTGCGGACAGCTCTTCTACCTGCGTTCTCCTGGGACCATGGTGGTGACTCATTGTGGTCTATGTATTTATTTGTAGAACTACAAATAAATAGCGGTTTTTGACTTCGAGTTCAAAATCCATGGTACTGCCATGCTGTCTGGCACGGTGAATACCAGATACAAATCACACAACGGGTTGTGTGATAAATATCAGAACTTTCTGTTTTTAGATAGTTCTAACCTGTGGTACTTCCACGCAAGGTAATTGCCCGTTGAATACCAAATACTACCATACAACTATGTTGTCCGTGAATACCAAACTTTCGGGAGAAAGTTAAAAAAGATATAACAAGTTGTTTATATCCTTATGTTCACACCTAAACTAACTGAACTCAAATATATAGAGTAAGGTAGTTATACAGGTGTAGGTTAAAAGATATATGCTGGCACCTAATGCGCCGGCATGCTAAATACAACACATATGGTGTCCACACTAATTATAGCTACATCACTGATGTAGTGCATATAACTAATATATATATTAATTATTCATTATATACCATATATAACATATATGTACATATATTTATATTGATATAACAGACTACTTCTGTTACAACCCATACCCATGGACATCGACTGGACCCACGGCAAAGCCAGCGCATCCAACATTGTATGCAGGCATTGCAGCAAGACAGGGCATATAGCCAGGTTCTGCGACACCACCTTCGATGTTCGGAGCCTCACTGTCGAAGAGAAGGAGGAACTCCTGTATGGACTCATGGTTGACCTTGACATGACTGGAGACTCTGGAGTGGAACCGGGTGGCGAAGAGGAGGTCGTTTCCGAGTGGGAAAATTTTA
The DNA here is from genome assembly GCA_000827215.1 of Sphaerobolus stellatus SS14. Classification (NCBI taxonomy): domain Eukaryota; kingdom Fungi; phylum Basidiomycota; class Agaricomycetes; order Geastrales; family Sphaerobolaceae; genus Sphaerobolus; species Sphaerobolus stellatus. The sequence goes on from KN837173.1 coordinate 369,409, forward strand.
CGAAGCATGACGAGTGAACACTGCACCCTCATTGCCTGTACATAATCATTTCTCTATATTGGATAATTTTTCTACTGTTACTCAACGTCCCCAATCTGAGAAACCATTATTACAAGTTGCATTACACCTGTCAGGTATTGATCCGAACGGCCATTTTATTATTTGACTTTTATATTATATTTCGACTTATGCCGCATATATGCGCATATACTCTGTTTCCGCGTGGCTTCTTTCCCGCGCGGCTTTCACGTTCATTATCTAATCTTGTTTTCCATCGTTATTTTCTTATCTTGTCTTATATCTTTTATCTTGATTTTCATCTTCGTTCCATGTGCTAGTGATTACTATTGATTTCAGCCAATGTATTCAACATTCCAACTTTATGTTGTTTTTCTCACTGGCTCTGCTCGGTATGTTATCACACCAATTATATTCTTATGATTTAGTTTTCGATCTTATGTTTTTCCTTTTATTTCTCCGATGTCTGACTCGTATAAATATGCTCATTTGTATCTACTTTCTTCAGTCAGAAATCGAATATCGAATCTCGTATTCATTTAATCTTCTGTTCGACTCGCACTCTTGTTACTTTCCGTTCGGACTTAAATCCGTTCGGATTCTTATTCTCCTTCTTTTCTCTATAACTCTCGAAATCCTTGAACTCAGAAATAGGGACAACCTACGACTCTGCAGGGCACAACACATAAGTTGAAGCCGAGTCCCTCCAGTACAAGTCTTTGCGTTTCCGAACGGAAACGCGATATACTTCTGCGTGGATTACCAGGTGTATTCCGTACCAGGACGTAACAACACCCTCCAGATCCCGGCCGGAATAAGACTCACTTCTATCGATGACCTGCATGGGAAAGACAGCTACCAGCCAAGTATGTGTTGGCCGCGACCCCCAGTTCAAAATCTCTGTCACTCAAGGTTTCTGTTCAAACCACTGATATGAGCAAAGTATTTGCCATGCCCATGTTAGTTGACTGTGGAGCAACAGGACAATTCATGAGCACTGACTTCGTCTGCCGCAACCGACTCACCACGCGCAAGCTTGCTCATGCAATTCCAGTACTCAACATGGATGGAACCAGGAACGAAGGCAGCTCTGTCACGAAGAGTGTAGACATGGTCTTACACTACAATGATCACACCAAGCGGACTTCTTTCGGGGTCACCAAGGAAGTGAAGATGAGTTGCTGCCCTGACAAGTGCCTCACTTGCCGCACGAAAATTCGCACGGAAGCTTCCACCTGGAGACATAAGAAGAAGGTCGAAGTATGCCACCTTCTGAAATGCCACACAGGTCCGCACCCCACTCTTCTAGAAGAAGCGGACGAAGATGACAAATCCAATGTCAAGCATGACTCATCATCAGCCACAGATGATGAGGCGAACCCTGTTGTGCTGGAGGATAGATTTGAAGAAGGTGATCGACTGTTCTACATAAATCTCCTGATGGAAGAAGAGTTCATTCGAGCCACCCAGACTGTATCATCTTGACTAGCAGAAGCCCACAGCAAAAACCTCAAGGCAGAGACGCATATACCAGAGTATCTGCAGGAATTCGAAGACATCTTCTCTAAAAAGTCCTTTGATTTGCTTTCACACAAGAAAATATGGGACCACACTGTTGAGTTGATTTCGAACGCCAAGCTGACAAATACAAAGGTCTACCCCCTGTCCCCAGCAGAGCAAGCCCAATTGGACAATTTCTTACAGGAAAACTTAGCTTCTGGATGGATCCACCCCTCCAAGTCCCCAATGGCCTCACCAGTGTTCTTCATTAAGAAGGACAGAACCTTGCGGCTGGTACAAGACTACAGAGCATTGAACGGGATAACCATTAAAATTGTTATCCTATTCTATTGATATCCAAATTGGTCAACCAACTGCATGGAGCAAAGTACTTTACCAAGCTGGACATCCAGTGGGGATACAACAATGTGCGGATTTGGAAGGGAGATGAGTGGAAGGCAGCCTTTCAGACAAATAGGGCCTGTTTGAACTGTTGGTGATGTTTTTTGGACTATGTAACAGCCCAGCCACTTTCCAGACCTTGATGAACGACATCTTCCACAATCTAATCATGGAGGGGGTTGTATGCGTGTATATTGATGACATCAGAGTTTTCACCAAAACCCTCGTGGAACATCAACGAGTCACCAAACTAGTACTTCAATGCTTAAAGGAACACCAACTCTATCTCAAGCCTGAGAAGTGTAAGGGCAACCCTCGAAGCCGAGCAGACATCACGCAGAGCCTTGCAGAGGGGAAATCCAAAGATATATAAGTAAGCGAAATATATACACGCGAAGGGAATCTCACCTAGCAGAGGGGAAATCCAAAGAGAAAGACTTGGATTGCCTCTGCCAGAATGAACCCACTATATACCGTCCGGAAACGGGAAACGTAAACTCCAAAGGAAAATAAACAATGGCCTGATGAACCCGGAAACAATAAGGGAGGGGGAAACGAACCAATGAAAGGAAACAAGAGAAGCAGAAGTGAATGGAAAAACAATGAAATGATCCCAACGGCTGACCGGCGCTAAACAACCCATCACTCATGCGCTATGACTATATGTGCATATACCCTCCACCAGACGACCACTGTCTCCAACCGAACCTCCCACTCTCTGGCCACAGGAGTCGACGAATGTGCTGAGGGTGAGTCTCGCACGGAATTGCTCCCTGAGGGTTGTTGACGCAAGGGATAATTCCGGGCAGAAATCTAGGGGCGTCCCCTGACATCACCCCCCCTCTAGAATGCGGCGTCCTCGACGCATGAATATGTCGAAGATGTCGAAACTTGGGAGAGTTGAAAGCCGTAGTGCAAATGTGATGAGGGGTGTTAGGATGAGTGAGATGGAACTGTGTGATCAAGTTCCGCGTGGCCATATCCTGCTCAGCCACCCATGAGTTCTTCTCATACCCATAACCCTTCCACTTGACCAAATACTCCAAATGGTTATGGAATAACCTGCTATCCAGCACCTGTTCGACCTCATAATGCTCTTCTCCATCGACCAATTCCGGTGGGAGAGGTGGATCTGACTTCCGTCTGGGAATTGGGTCTGGGGGTGCATGCAAGAGCTTGACAACGTTGAAGACCAGGTGTATGCGCCTCATTCTGAGCGGAAGTTCAAGCTTGTATGTATGGCGACCGGGCTTGCCTATGATCTTGAGCGAACCCAGGTAATGATGACTGAGTTTCTGAGATGGCCTGGTGGTCTTGATGTCACTGGTGCTCAGGTAGACCTTGTCACCAATTTGATATTCCGGAGGGGGAGTCCTCCGACAGTTATAGTACTGCGCCATGTCATCCTTGGCCTTGGTAAGGGCCGCCTTCGCCTCCTCCAACGATTCCTGCATCTGATCCTTGAACTCACTGACTGTCTCCAGTCTTGAAGCCAGTTGTTGAGGTTTGAAGCCCATGCGCAGATTCCGTCCGGAATCCAACATGCAAGGCGTGTGCTGGGTCGACGAGCGAACGTGGTTGTTGTACTGGAACTCGGCCATGGGTAAGAGTTCATCCCAATCGTCCTGGCGCTGGTTAACGAAAAGCCACATGTATTGCTCTAATTCTTGGTTTACCCACTCAGTCTGTCCATCTGCTTGTGGGTGGTAGGCTGTGGTGGTGGCGAGCTTGATGCCTAGTGTCCAGTATAGCTCTCTGGTGAACTCAGCGACGAACTGAGGACCGCGGTCAGAAACAACTTGCTTGGGGAAGCCGTGTAGCTTCCAGACATTGTTGAGGTAAAGCTGTGTGGCTCCGAGTGCAGTGATTGTGGTGTTCATAGGAATGAAATGAGCTCATTTACTCACTGAATCTACCACATTCATGATGGTGTCTGCGCCGTGTGTGTCCGGAAGTTCCACAACGAAATCTACACTGACTGTATCCCACCTGGCCTCTGGGACAGGTAAGGGCTCGAGTTCTCCAGTCGGGGCCTGCCTTGGGATCTTCGTACGAAGACAGAGGTCGCAAGTCTTGACGTACTGACTGATGTATCTTGACATTTGAGGCCACCAGTAACTGTGCGTAATCAACTCCAGAGTTTTCCATCATCCTGCATGCCTCCAATCCTCAAGTCGTGGTGTTGGGAAACAATCCTTCGACGCAGTTTGGGATCGGGCAGAACATATATCTTGCCTCTGAACAACAATAATTTGTCCAATTCCATCCATTCCGCCGTCCGCACGGACTTGACATTGGTCTTCTTCAACTCTTCAGCCGCTTTTGCCACCGCCTCTTCCAATTCCACATCCTTCATCCCTCACCTAATATCCCTCAGAACCTCTTGCTCTTCTTCTTCCACAGTGATCCCTTCCAACGCCCTGATACTGAACATTTCCGGCTGGAGTAGTGTGATGTCCCTGTTGTCTGTATTGCCTGAGCCATGGTCTTCCCAACGAGAAAGTGCATCTGTCTTCCCCATCGTTCATCGTGGTTTGTGGTGAAGTGTGAAGTCAAAACGAGAGAGGAAGAGCGACCATCGTGCCTGACATCTGTTGAGACTTTTCAATGTCATGAAGTACTGCGGGTTCTTGTGGTCGGTCCAGACCTCAAACTTGTGCTGGGCCCCTTCAAGGAAATGTCGCCACTCATCTAGTGCTCGAATGATTGCCAACATCTCCTTGTTGTGAATCTCATAGTTGTGCTCCACTGGGTTGAGACTCCTGGACATGAACACAACTGGGTGCCATTTTCTGTCCGCTTCTGAAAGTTGAGAAAGGGCGGCCCCAGTCGCAAAGTCAGAAGAGTCGGCTTCCAAACGATAAGGTGCTGTATCGCGTGACTATATGCACATATACCCTCCACCAGACGACCACTGTCTCCAACCGAACCTCCCACTCTCTCCCACTCTCTGGCCACAGGAGTCAACGAATGTGCTGAGGGTGAGTCCCGCACGGAACTGCTCCCTGAGGGTTGTTGACACGAGGGATAATTCCGGGTGGAAAGGTTCCGGGCGGAAATCTAGGGGCGTCCCCTGACAAGAAGTGTGAATTCAAGCGGATGTCAATCGAGTACTTAGGCCTAATCATCTCGGAGGGCCGGGTGGAAATGGATCCTGTCAAGGTTGCAGCTATCACGGAGTGGCCGGAGCCGAGCAGAAAGAAGGGAGTGCAGTCGTTTGTGGGTTTTGTGAACTTATACAGGTGTTTCATCAAGGACTTCTCTCACCATGCACATCTGTTATTTGACCTCACCAAGAAGGATGTCAAGTGGAAGTCGATCTGCACGGAACAAGACACCTTTAACAAGCTCAAGGAACTCATTACTACCACACTCATCCTCATCTTGCCCAGCAACACAGCACCTTACCATATGGAAGCCAACTCCTCATACTTCGTGACCGGAGCCACCCTCTCTCTCAACTTTTAGATGCGGATGGAAAATGGCACCCAGTCACATTCATGTCCAAGAGCCTGAGCCCAGTGGAATGCAACTATGAGATTCATGACAAGGAAATGCTGGCTATTATTTAAGCACCAGATGAATGGCAACATTCCTTGAAGGAGCCCATCACAAATTCAAGATCTGGACGGACCACAAGAACTTGCAGTACTTCATGATGTCTAAGAGCCTCAATAGACATCAGGCTAGGTGGTCTCTCTTCCTTTCGCGTTTCGATTTCATGCTGCACCACAAACCTGGATGAACAAATCCACACATGGGCTTTGAACCTCAACAACCGGCCTCTAGACTCGAAACGATGAACGAATTCAAGGATCATATGCAGGAGTCGCTGGAGGAGGTGAAGGCAGCTCTTGCTAAGGCCAAGGACAATATGGCTCAATACTACAATCATCACAGGATTTCCCCGCCAGAATATCACATTGGGGACAAGGTCTATCTGGACTCGAGCAACATTAAGACCACCCACCCGTCTCAGAAACTCAGTCACTGATATCTAGGACCCTTCAAGATTATTGGGAAACCGGGTCGTCATACATATAAGCTGGAGCTCCCATTCTCAATGAAGCGCATACACCCAGTCTTCAACGTTGTCAAGCTCCTGCACACACCTCCTGACCCAATTCCCGGACGGAAAACACCCACCTCCCCCACTGGAATTAGTTGATGGTGAAGAACACTATGAGGTCAAACAGGTATTGGACAGCAGGCTATTCCATAATCATTTGGAATATTTAGTTAAGTGGAAGAGTTATGGGTACGAAGAGAACTCATGGGTTGCCGAGTGGGATATGGCTGCACAGGATTTGATCACACAGTTCCACCTCAGTCATCCTAATGCTCCCCATCGCATTCGCATCACGGCTTTCAGCTCTCTGGATTTTTGGCAGATCCGACACTTCCATGTGTCGAGGATGCCACATTCTAGAGGGGGGGTGATGTCAGGGGACGACCCTAGATTTTCGCTCGGAACTTTTCTGCCTGGAATTATTCCCAACATCAACCACTCCCAGGGAGCCTTTCCACACGGGATTCCCCAACAACACATTTGTCAACTTCTGTGGCTGGAAAGCAGGAAGCTAGGTTGGCGGCAGTGGACTCCGCACGGGAAGTATCCGTGCAGGTGGCCATAGCACATAGAGGGCAGGCAGTTAGTGTCGGTCGGCTGTCAGGTATATTTTATTGTTTTTCCGTTCGCTTTCGTTCATTGTTTCCATGGTCATTGGTTGGTGTTCCATTTCTATTGTTTCCAATTTCATCATGTTTATTGTTGCACATGTTCCTCGGCACTGATGGCTCCAGCTTCTGGACAGTATTTAGTGGGCTCACTCTGGCAGAGGCAATCCAAGACTTTCTCTTTGGATTTCCCCTCTGCTAGGTGAGATGCCCTTCCCATGTATTTATTCATTTACTTATATATCTTTGGATTTCCCCTCTGCTAGCCTTGTGTGATGTCCGCTTGGCTCCGAGGGTTGCCCTTACAGAAATCATGATCCCTTCCCACCCACTGTCTAAAAGGCAGTGGGCCTTTGTTCTTGATATATCCCAGAAAACAGATATAGTCTCATTCTCTTTACCTCTTGTGGGTAAAGGTCAAGCTTTCCTCCTGGCTCAATGGTCATAGACAGGCTGTTCTTTTTCTCCTGTCTGCACCACTGCAGAGACTCTCAGATCAGTCTCTGCTTTCTGCACTCTAATTCTATAGTCTATGACAATCATTATAGCCTGAGCTTTTAATGACTGCATTGACACGTACAACTTCATTGTCAATGGATCTCGTTTTGTATTCATCATCATCGAAATGATATTGCTGATCATCTTCAGGTTGATCTTCCAAATCTTGTTGTTCCTCAGGATGAGGAGTGTCCTCATCAAATTCTTCAAGAATAACTTCTTCTATTCTTGCTCCTGCAACTCTCTTGTCCTTGTCAGGAAATGGACAATTAGGTCGAATATGACCTGGCTGATTGCAGTTATAACAAACAACAGTATTGTTTGCTTTTGAAGCAGTCCTAATAGGATTGCTTTGGATGGGTTTGTTTACAATATTACCCAGTTTTGCTGGGTTTTTACCATATGTGGGATTAACTCTCACATCCCCCCCCCCTGTTGACAATAACTGAGTTGTCTGATGGCTCTGGATTGGTTTATTTCCAGATTTATGCTGGTTGGAGGATCCAGCATTTTGATTCATACTATTATTCTGAGTAGCTGTATGCTGAGCATGACTATGCTCCATGGTTGCAGCTTTCTGTACATAAGAGCTGCCATGGTTACTGTTATAACTCAATGTATAATGCTTGGCATTATCAAACGTTACTGCTGAACTCAGGGGCAAAACCTTTCCTGAGAACTTGTTCCCTTATGTCAGTTTTTAGCACATTCATGAATCTCCTCCTATATGAATATACATCTTGCAATTCAATCATTTGCTTTGGCAACTTCAACAACTCCTGATGGAATTGTTGCATGATCATAGAACCATGCATGATGGTGTCATAATTGACAGCAACTTTGTTCATCGACAATGTCAGCATGAACCACTTCTGGAGTTCCATTATTATGGATTCCAGGTCCCAGTGTTTGATCTCTTGATCAAACCACTCTACCTGCCAGTAGAACCATTCTTGGGCCTCACCAGTCAAACACTGACCCAAGAATTGCAGTTGAACCTTGCCTACTTGAGGTCCAAGTAAATTGTACATCGACATGAATTGAAGTACACTCACAACCCAATTCTCAAATTTCTCGAGGTTGCACTCACCACTGTAAGTGGGAGGATTTCCCATCTTAACACTGGCTTTAGCCAGAAACAACTTTTCTGGCTCAGCTTCATGTGAGGTATTTTGGACAGCTTGCCTAACCATCTGCTGAATACCACCGTATTCAGTCATTCTATTGACTACTGCAACATCTAATTGTGCAGTCATTGACAAAGCAGGTGTACTTTGTCATGGCAAAGGTGCATTGACTTCAAGTCTAGCTATATGTGCCTCATGTATGGGATTTATCCTATATTCCCTGGATGGATTATTTACATTCCAGTATCTATCCTGAACCTCACTTGTTGTTCAGGCATTAAACCAGCTTCATGCAAATGTGTATTCTGGTCTAATTGGAAGCATATAGTATGTGCTTCCTGAGCAGCCTCCAGAAGTGCCTCTTCAGGTGCTTCTTTGTGTAAAAGGATATTTACCTTTTCTTCAGCCATCTTGAGTTGCAGCTCAAGTGCTCTACAGCTATGATGTGCAACCTTATTACTAAGGTCACTCCAGTACTGGGCATTGGCATCCAGTGCTATCGTAGATTGAGAGACAGTAGTTACACTGTCTGCATCAGAACACAACTTTTCTTTAATAGTTGCAGAGATCATCTCTTTGATCCCTTCTCTCAAAGCATTCATATCAATGCTTTGTGTTTCTCCCATTGAATGCTGGGAACATTCAATTGATTCAGGTATTCCTTGAATTACTTGAGCAACAGACAGATTATTCCTGTTGCTATTATTAACACTCACTGGCACACATCGAGCATTAATTGGAGATGCATCACATCTGTGGCTCCTTTGTGCAGACTCTTGAAAGTTCGCACGCATGTCTTCTATTACATGCACATCATGTGAATCATGTGTGCACAATGATCAAGTCACATGTGAATCATGTGTGTCCCGCACATACAATGTATGCATGCCACAGCAACATTGTGGCTGTGAGTCATCACTCTGCTCACTTGGAGCAGTGTGGGGAATATTCTTATGAATATTCAATTGGCTAGGTGACGGGGAATTCACATCACCCTCATACCTTTTGCGAGATTGGTACAATCTTGTGCATTCCTCTGGATGTGTTCCAGAGGTTGTGACATCAGGAGTGCCCTGTGCTACTATTTGCTTGGTAGCAGCCTTGGTGGCTGCTTTGTCACGAGTCCAGTTATTTCTGGGCTCAATAGTCTTCCCTGAAGACTTTCACTTAGGAACTATAAATAGTTCCTTCATTGTTGGGGACATCCTATTAATAGATGTCCTGATCTGATTGAGCATGGTGTTCAATTGCTTGGTAGCCTTCATGGCTTCCATCAATACAATCTCACCATTCTCTTTGAGATTCATCAAGTCTGCATACTCCTCACAGAGTCTGCCTACTTCACTAGCTTTTATAGCAAAGCTCCCATCTTCATTCTCTGTACCTCCTTCATCAGGAGATGCATGATCAGATTTGTCAGGGGCCCCACCAAGGTTGTGCCCTGAATCTGAACCAGAAATGATTCCCTGAGGGGAATCTCAACCTGGAGTGGCTGTGCCTGAAGCTTTAGCCACTCTTGATAAGCATTGACTAGGTGCAGAAGTGCTGGCAGCACCTGCCATGCCAATGGGAGACTGTACTCTTATGGGTACAGTTTGGGGACTGTGCACTCTCACATTCTGGTCACCTGGGTGTTCCTGAGCAAACACCTTGGAGCTCTGGTGGGGGTCAACAGAGGTTAAGGGATAATCTGTCAGCTCCCCCGAGGTGAGTCCTTGAAGGGGCTCATCCTCTCCTCTCCTACAGCTAGAGCAGACAGCTCCTCTGCCTGGTTGGGACTACAATGAGTGCTCATTGTGGTCTATATTATTTGTATTATTACAAATAATAAGGTTGAGACTAGTTCTTAACCTATGGTACTTCCATGCATGTGTGCACATTGAATGCCAAAGTACTACCACACAACTCTGTTGTGTGTTGAATACTCAGAACTTTTAGGAGAAAGTTGAAAAAGATATAATAGTTGATATATCTTAGATCACACTGTATTAACTGAACTCAAGTTCTTTATTGAGTATATATGTAGTACAAAGGTTGTGAAGTAAAGGCATATGCCAGCGCATTAGGTGCCAGCATGCTAAATGTGAACCATTGTGGACACTTATGGTGTCCACACTGCTTATTACATAGCATATATGTACATAATATAATATATACATTATAGAACATTATTTATTATAATAAATATATAATATAACAGCATTAAACTGTTACATTTTGAGAAGGCACACCCCATGCACATTGAAGCCAAGTCCTTTGATTCTAACTTCCCCTTCCTTAGTTTGACTTTGCTGTTACTTCAGTCACACTTCGGAACCTATCATTAGGACCATCTCATAATGTTATGTCCTGATATGGAATACACCTGGTAGTCTGTGTGGAAGTATATAGCGCTTCCGTCCGGAAACGCAAATGACTTGTACTGAAGGGACTCAGCTTCAACTTATGTGTTGCACCCTGCAGAGTCATAGGTTGTCCCTATGTCAGAGTTCAAGAGTTCAAGGATTATAGAAAAGAGAATGAGAATAAGAATCCGAACAGATTTAAGTCCGAGTGGAAAGTAATAAGAGTGCAAGTTGAACAGAAGATTCAATGAACACAAGATTCAATATTTGATTTCTGACTGAAGAGAGTAGATACAAATGAGCGTATTTATACAAGTCAGACATTGGAGAAATAAAAGGAAAAACATAAAGTTGAAAACAAAATCATAAGAATATAATTGGTGTGATAACATACTGAGCGAAGCCGGTGAGAAAAACAACATAAAGCTAGAATGTTGAATACATTGGCTGAAATTGATAATAATCACTAACACATAGAACAAAGATGAAAATCAAGATAAAAGATATAAAACAAGATAAGAAAATAACGACGGAAAACAAGATTAGATAATGAACGTAAAAGCCATGCAGGAAAGAAGTCATGCGGAAACAGAGTATATGTGCATATATGCAGCATAAATTGAAATATAAAATAAGAGTCAAATAAAACATAATAATAAATGACCGTTCGGATCAATACCTGACACATAACAACAGAGCTTAACAACACCCTTTTCAATACACAAGAATCAGCAGCACTGGACAACAGACTCTACCTAATTGAAAGAGCAAGGGAGAAAACCTGGTGATACTAGTAATAATTACAACATGCTTTGTATGATTCTTGAATTGTGGTAATTTCATGGGTGACCTTAAAAACATACTCCAGTCACCAGTGCCTATTAGGTCAGCCCTTCCCACATGTCATGAAATTCACCATTGCACCCCAATTGTATCAAGTCCACTTCCAGTATTACTGGCAGGGGCTCAAAGAGAAAGAGATTTGAAAAAGTAAAATAAAATAAATAGAAAATGGCTTTTGCATTGTGGCAATATTAAACACATTTTAGAACTCTGTGAATCAATAATTGGAGAAATCCCTTCCTCTGTAAAAAGAAAATATGTGAAAATCCTCCTACCCATGAAGATTAAGGGTCTGTGTAGCAGACTCTATCAGGGGACGCCCACAGATTCCACCTGGAACCTTTCCGTCTGGAATTACCCCTCACACCAACAACTCTCAGGGAGCAGTTTCGTGCAGGATTCCCCTGCAGCACATTCGTTGACTCCTGTGGCCGGAGAGCAGGAGGTTTGGTTGGAGGCAGTGGGCACCGCACGAGAAGTATCTGCACGGGTGGCCTTAGTGCATGGAGGGTGGGCAGTTAGCACCAATCGGCTGTCACGTACTTTTCATTGTTTTTCCGTTTACTTCCGTTTCTGTTGTTCCCCATTGTCATTGGTTCGTTCCCCCTTTTTATTGTTTCCGAGTTCATCAGGTTATTGTTGCGCATTTTCTTCGGTGTTGATTCTTCTCAGATCCGGACAGTATTTAGTCGGCTCACTCTGGCAGAGGCAATCCAAGACTTTCTACTTCTTTTGGAATGTGTCTGGTCATTGTCACAGCTTCTTTGGACATGTCTGGTTGTGAGCCGGGGTTTTTGGAGAGTACCGTTCGGGTTGTTCAGTTGTATAAGTACTGAGCAGATTTGACGATTAATTCCTCAGAAAAATCTCTTCACCTCTCTTCTCTTCTCTACAACCTCCTTACCTCTCATAATCATGTCTGATGTGTTTCCCTCCCATATCCTTGCGTGGGTGCATTCCTCTGAGGTTATCCAAATGGAAGAAATTCCGGCTGGAGACCCTCATTGTATGGTTCAAAGTTTTGCTGCTGATCCATTGTTTCCTCGCCTCACGCCACTACTTGATTATGACGATCCCTACAAGCAAGATGAGGATCACCTCAAGAAAGTAAGTAAACATTTTCTTTGCCACGCAGCTCCCTACTGATACATATATAGGTTACTAGATATTGGGACACACACAACTTGGAACGAAACCAGAGGGCTTGTCGTTACGATGAGCTGTTGAGCGCGGAGGTAGAAGTGGCGGTCCAGCAGCATGCGGCTGAGCAAACAGCCAAAGAGGACATAGCGGGGCTGTTCGGAAATGTGAAGGACAAAGGAAAGGAAGTTCCTAGGACACCAAGAAGGACACCTAGAAAAGTAAGTGAGCATGATTATCTCCATTCAGCTCTTACTGATTTCCTTTTTAGTCAATGAATGTCATTCTGTCTGATTCTGAGGAGGAAAAGAAGAACAGCAATGAGGCTCCTCCATTGTGTGTGGAGTGTTTGCGGAAGAAGATCCCTTGTGTACCCCAGCCTGGGAAGAAACGGACTTGTATGGCTTGTTATAAGCACAAGATCCATTGCAAATTCTTGGACAAGACAGCGTGGGCGGTTTTGGAAGGTAGCAAGAAGATGGCGGAAGCCATCCGTGAATTGGCTGGGATGGAAAAGCAGGGGGAGACTTTCCGGCTGGAGCTCAAATGCTATGAGCTTCAGCACTTTACCTTTGACTTGGAGAGGACAGGGAAGTTGGATGTGGCAGTGGCAGACTTCAGGCTGCTGCAGATGTTGAATTTGAAGAGTCAGGGCTTGGATGTCCTGGAGGATCTGGAGGAATGGTTCTGCATGGAGCATGTAGACATCGAGATAAGGGTGTGGGAATGCATGGAGGCTGTGATGCAGCACATGGCAGAGATCTGGGAAAGAACTGGCCTTGATCTTCTGGGCGGAGGACCACCTGATTCACCAATCCCGTTCGGAAAGAGAAAAGCAATTGAGGAAGAAGATAATGAAGAGCAAGAGGAAGAGGAAGGGCAGGAGGAAGAGGAAAAGGAAAAGGGACGCACAGGGAGAAGGAAAAGAAGGAAATTGTATCCTGCAGAAGAAAATGAAGAGTAAATGGTAGAATCCATGAGGGAATTGTAAATAGAAAGACTTGTAAATAGATAGAAAAATAACTGTATAATTCTGAATCATAAAAACTGCGTGAATAAGAAAGTGAATTCCGTTCAGAAAATAAGACAGAAAAGAACTTAGTGGAAAAATTGAAAACTGATTTCTGTGCGGAAAATATAAACAAGAACGACTTGATAGAAAATGTGAGAAATTATAAAGAAGAAAGAGGTCCAGGTTTCACAGGATATTTTCGATGAAAATCTTCAATTAACTCCGGAGTGTTGACTTCCATAGCCAAAACCCAGTCGGCATCTTGTCCTGTACCCTCGTAGCCCATCCACTTGACTAGATATTAAAGTTTGCATTTTCGATGACGGTCTATCTTTGAATCTAAGATTTCGTCAATCTCCTAATTGTCTTCTTCTTCATCAATGATGATAGCCAGTGGTGGTGGAATATTCCGTTTGGGAAATGGATTTGGAGTTGCTGGTTCCAACATTGAAATGTGGAATACTGGGTGAACCGAGCGGAAATTATCTGGAAGACACAGAGTATATGATAGTGTACCAGGTTGAGCAATGATTTCGTAGGGGCCCAAATATTTCTCAGCCAATTTTTTGGAAGGTCGAGTCGTTTGGAAATGTTGAGCTTTGACAAAAACTTTGTCACCTATCTTGAATGAAGGCAGAGCCGCATGGCAACGATCCACAGGTCCTTGGTAGTGTTTCTGCGCTTTGAGCATATTAGATTTGAGGTGCTGGTGAAGTTCATCGAGATCTGTTGTAAACTCACAGGCCCACACGGATGTGAGATCCCGCTCAGGATAAACAGTGATGTTCGGATGCTATCCCTTGTTAGCGAAAAATGAAGAGAAACCGGTCGTCTCACTAGGAGCATTATTGTAAGCAAATTCTGCAAGTGACAGGAGCTCAGACCAGCTGTCTTGTTGATAATTACAATAGACACAAAGGTATTGCTCGAGTGTTTGATTAACCCGTTCGGTTTGTCCATCACCTTCCAGATGGTGACCAGATGTAAAATGTAAGCACATGTCAAGTGCTTTCCCGACGGATCTGAAGAAATGTGATACAAACTCTGATCCCCAGTCAGAAGTGACATGCGATGTTTTGAGAAGACATGCATCACAAACAGTTGTGCCAATTGCTGTGAAGTGATGGTATCATAAGTTGGAATAAAGATACCTTGTTTAGATAACCTGTCGACAATTACTAGTATTGAAATAAATCTGTGCGATTCCAGGAGCTGTTTGATAAAATCCATAGAAATTGGACTCCAAGGTAACTCCGGAACAGGTAATTTGTTACATCCTGATTACTGGATGTCACTTCGGACTCCGGTGGTAATAGAACGAATGAGTAAATTGGGGTCCAGTTGATATAAACAGAAAGAACTTGGCTTCAACTTATGTGTTGCGCTGTTATTCATATGTGGTGTCCTTATTTCAGAATGAGGCTCTTGACGAGTATAAGATCGGAGGTCGAAGATAATGCTGGACTAGTTGAGTTGATATATCTGGAGCCCGAGGATGATAAGAGTCGAGGAAGAGATGGCAGACGTGAGTTAACAGAAAAGAAGTAGCGAAGTTGATTTCTGACTACTGAACCATAATACAAATTGAGCTATTTATACTAAATGGAGCCTGAAGATAAATGGGGAAATAGTCAGGGATACGGAGATGAAACAGATAAAGAAAGGATACAAATGAATGTGGTTGGCTGGCGATAATCATAAATCGGAGGCCGATCAGAATATAACGTAAGGGTCATGTGGAACATAAAACACGTGAAATCATAAGCGATGCTTGGCATCGATAAAAGATAAGCGAGATAAGAAAAACAGAGATCCGAAGATGAAGAATGAATATACGAAATGAATATAATATCGGAGGTCCAATAACAAATAGAATGTGAACAGAACATAAGACGGTAAACAAAATCAAAGATGAATAACATAACGGAGTCCAAAGGAAATAGAAAATGAATATTGAATTGGAGGTCCAAAGTGGATATCAGGAACAGGTCTTGACATAATTGCCTGAGAAATCTGTACAGCTTATGTCATTGTGACTTCAACCGCATACAGGTTACACAGGACTTGCAAAAATCTTGAACAAAAGAGCGTAATCCAGGCCAAACGTATTCTCGTCTCAGTAATTGAATAGTTTTATTTTGTCCAAAATGGCTCGAAAGGATGTGGTTGTGCTTGAGCTGCAAGACCTTGAGACGAAGTCCGGGCGTGTCCGGCACATAGATTCTGTTATCTAAGCATAAAAACTTATCTTCGCCTAGTTTCCATCTGGAATCAGGTCCATCATTCATGTGTGCAGATGTGATCGGATCCATGTTTAGGCCAGCTAAAATTTCTGCATGGAGTTGTTCAACATCCATGATAACTGACCTACGGAGTGTTAGGATGATAAGAGACGTTGCCCTGAGGGAAGCTGTGAGTTGATCTTGAGTAAATATTGGTCTCAGATTCTGCGGATTAATACTAGCATAATCGCTACCCCCCTCATTTAGGTAAACATCCCAACATCTAGTGAGTGCATCAGGCTTAGTGCCTAATTTTCCTGGGAGGAAACGTATAACCATGTTGAATTGCAAAAGGAATTCCAACCACCTTGCTTGCCGACAGGTAAGCAATTTTGTAGTTGCAAAATATTCTAAATTCTTGTGGTCAGTGACAATGTCCACCAGTAGGGATGCACCTTCTAGGTAATGACACCATTTTTTGAAAGCTTCGAAAATAGCTAACAATTCCTTATCATGGACATTATAATTCCATTCAGCTTCATTAAAAGTCCTAGAATGAAACGCGATCGGATGCAGGTCACCATTAATCCATATGGAAATTATGGCAGCTAGTGCATAATCAGAAGTGTTGGTTTCCACAACGAGTTGTGCATCCGGAACCCAATAGCTCAGGACTGGGGCCGATGTAAATGCCTGTTTGATTGAGTCGAAGGCTAATCAACATTCTTCAGTAAAAGACCAGGTAATACCTTTCTTAGTGAGGCATGTGAGCGGAACTGTGAGGTCCGAATAATTGTAAATAAACTGCCTGTAAAAATTGGCAAAGCCTAGAAAAGACTGTATGTCTTTTACCTTGCGGGGCTCTGGCCAGTTGAGAATAGTTTTGACTTTATCCTTGGACATGCAAAGTCCATCCTTGGATACAATGTAGCCTAGGAATTCGACTTCTTCCTTTTGGAATTCACATTTGTCTCTGCACACATATAGTCTGTGTGCTCAGAGCCGGCATAATACCTCTTTGACATGTTTCCTATGGTCGTCTAGATTATCTGAATAAATTAATATATCATCCAAATAAGCAAGTACTGAAATGTCCAATAAGTCGTCAAAGATATCATTAATAAACCTTTGAAAGGTGGTGGATGCATTGGTGAGCTTGAACAGCATTACAAGCCATTCAAAAGAGCCATAGCGGGTCCAAAAGGCAGTCTTGTATTCATCACCTTTGGCAATCCTAACAAGATGGTAGGTGTGTCGTAAATCAATCTTGGAATAAATTCTAGATCGTTTTGGTGCATCAAGTAGGTCAGCAATAAGGGGTAACGGATACCTATCCTTTTTTGTGACTTTGTTGAGTCCATGAAAATCGACACATAATCGCAGAGAGCCATTCTTCTTCCTAACAAATAGGATGGGTGCACTGTGTGGGGAACAACTAGGTCGTATAAATCCAATGCATAAATATTCATCCAGAAATTCCTGTAAGGCAACCTGTTCAGTTGCAGAAAGTGAGTACATAGGTCCAGGCAGAACTGAAGCACCATCTTCCAAATTGATTTTGAGGTCAAAGGGGCAATGGGGAGCTAGAGTATCTGCACAGGATTTCAAAAATACATCAGCAAATTCATGGTACTCTTTGGGCACACCGTTAAGTATATCTGTGTCTGTGTATACTTTGGTAGCCCGAGCGAAAAATGTAGGGTCATCCAGATTGAGCGAAAAGCATTGGGAACCTTCAGCCTTTGCTATGCGCTGTAAGGGCGTTACACGCCCTATACAGTGATTATGTCAGCAAAGATTATATTTGAAGGCATATTATGATTCGTAATTCATTTCAATACGCATATATGCTCCCTGGGTATTTCTTTCTCTTTCCTTGGTTCACGGCCTTTGTTTCTATTTTATTTCCATGCATATATGCGCTTCCCGATTGTTCTTTACGACTATTTCGCCTCGTCCCTTATTTTCTTATCTCCGACCTTTATTTCAACTTCCCTTGTCCTTTAATTCCTTTATTTCCTTTATTTCCTTTATTTCCTTCGTTTCTAGTTCCTTGCCGCATACATCCAGTTCTATTTACATGTATATTCCTTTATTCCTTATTTTCCTTTGTCATGATTGTCTCCGTCATCTATTCTTGTATCTTTTATTTTCTTTCATGGCCTTTGTTCGGTTCCACATCCACTGAGACTCAATATTAGTATAAAAGCATGCCTGTATCTTCGTTTTAATATCATCTCATCTCTTCTCACTTAAACTTGTCTGTTAACATCTCACTCTCGGCTCACTGCAAATAAAACAGCAAATAGTATTATTTTGCTAAGTGATCTACTACCATATTCTTTTACCTTCGTCTGTGTACATACACTGCGAGTACTCACAGCGCATAAAAGCGGCTGCATTGACAAAAGATACAGAGGGCTTGATGGGAGGTATTGCAGAAGTGATCAGAGGAGAGTGTGGAATCTCGTTGGTTGAGTGTTGATCAAGGGGCCATTCAGAAACAGCTTTGGCTGCCCTGGCGTTGATCCTAGCGCTTGGTGATCCTTCAGGTTTTGCTGCACGGAACTCAATACTGCCCAATACCCAATCAATCAACGGATTATAGCGGGTGAGCCAGTTATGTCCCAAAACAACAACGCAAGTAGAATCCAGAGTAGTGACGTAAAAAGTCATAAGGGTTGAAAACCCATTGGGAAACGAAATTTCGAGATCCACGGCTTCTGTAATTACAGAGTTAACTGAACCATCAAGAAGAGATAAGACAATGGATCAATAGAATAAGTAACTATGGATTGGGATTTTATGAATTTTGGATCAATAAAACAATGAGAGGAACCTGGATCAACAAGAGTATGAAAAGAACCTGAAATTGAGGGAGAAGTGAGCATAAGGGTTAAAGAAGTTACAGATGAAAGAGCGGAAGCGTTAAGTCTAAGAGTAAATGCTGCGCAGATTTGAGGATTAACGCAGTCTGACCACACGGAGTCCAACAGACTGGTCACTAATTTTTTGACCCAGATGACCCTTTGGCTTTTGCCTTGTCATCAGTCTTGGGCTTCTCCTAAGTGATGGAGGCACGTGCAACCGGAGCTGCACGGGTTGTTGAAGTAGAAGTTGAATTCTGGTTCCACCTGGCTTTCCTGCAGTCTTGAGCGACATGGCCCTTGATACCACAAACCAGGCACAGGCCATTATCCCTTCAGTGTTTCTTCTCAGCCTCTGTGAGCTTTCCGTCCGCGCCAAGGTAGCTGTTGTCATGAGTCATCTTACTAGAGCTTGCTCCAGTAGACGTTGAAGTGTTAGTCTTACTCTTGTTAGAGTTTGACTTGTTGTCCTTTGACTTGCCATTGCCAGATTGATGATTATTGTTGTTAGAATTATTTCCGGGTGGGGACATGCTCGTGGTTGCAGGTGGCTTTGAAGCTCCTTTCCAGCGTAAATCCATAATCTTCTTATGGTTCAATAATGTTGCTCAATCTGCAAAATCATAGAATGCAAAGTCTTGTAAGACTTTGGCATGGGGAATACCCAATGGAGTTCCTTGAGAATCCGGTCAGGCATAGCATTTATGACCAAGCAATAATAGCTGTGGTCATTATATGCTTTCTTTGCCTTGTACTTGGCAAAGGAAATGAAGAACCGAGTAGCTTGATGGTGTTTCTCCATCTTGAGTTCTTCGAGTGCAGTTTCCGTATCTTCCTCAGGGTCAGCAGTTCCGAAAGTGGCTTTCAATTCCTCAACAAACTCAACCCAATATAACAAATAAACAGGTTGATCATCCTTGTTGGGATATTCAGCCATCACTGCCAGCTCAAAGTATTCCAATGCAGCTCCGTGTAGGAATGAGAGGGCATAATAAATCTTTGACATGTTGGAACTGTATGTCTTGGCCTTCGACTTGAAGACCAGAGAACATAAAAATAAGAAGTTTTGAAGCTTCTCTGGGTTAGTCCCATCATAAGTGTCAGGGTCCCTAAGCTTGACATTCTTCTTTAAATTGTCCTCTTCAGAATCAGAATCAGAAGACTCTGAATAATAGTAGTGTCTTCTCTGGCAGCAACATTTCCGGTTGCGATCATGATCCTGATCGGAGCTGCCGTCAGAGTGGTCAGGGTTGGGGTCACCTCCACCTCCTCCTCCACCTTCTATTGGTTCTCGTGGAGGGAGTCTGGGAGATTGTCGTGGGGTCCGATCAGAACCTTGTCTGTCCCTTGGTGGTGTTGGATCCCTTGGGAGTTGTGGTTCCTGAATAGGATAGTCAGTACCACTAACCATGCTTTCCACACCCATGGATTCCGCGTGGTCTGACCCATGCACAGTTTCATCGGGGATCTCTTGGACTTCAGTGATTGTTGCAGTCCTAGACATTGTAGGTTGTGGTTGAGGCATTCTGGATTTCTGGTCGGTAGCTAAAGGTTCAACTACTTCTTCGTGTTTCATAGTGTAATGAGCTTTCCGATCAGAAAGTGATGTTGCTGGTGGTGGAGAGTTGCTGAATCTGAATGCTGGTCTCTTGACTGCTTCTATTGGTTTAGAAGTCGCCTTTGGTTTGAATGTCATATGACTAAGCAGTAGGAGTCAGAAATACTGTTACGTCCTGATACGGAATACACCTGGTAGTCCATGCAGAAGTATATAGTGCTTCTGTCCGGAAACGCAAATGACTTGTACTGAAGGGACTCAGCTTCAACTTATGTGTTGCACCCTGCAGAGTTGTAGGTTGTCCCTATTTCAGAGTTCAAGAGTTCGAGGGTTATAGAAAAGGGAATGAGAATAAGAATCCGAACAGATTTAAGTCCAAGCGGAAAGTAACAAGAGTGCGAGTTGAACAGAAGATTAAATGAACATGAGATTTGATATTCAATTTCTGACTGAAGAGACTAGATACAAAATGAGTGTATTTATACAGGTCAGACATCAGAGAAATAAAAGGAAAAACATAAAGTCGAAAACAAAATCATAAGAATATAATTGGTGTGATAACATACCGAGCAAAGCCGGTGAGAAAAACAACATAAAGTTGGAATGTTGAATACATCGGCTGAAATCAATAGTAATCACTAGCACATGGAACGAAGATGAAAATCAAGATAAAAGACGTAAGACAGGATAAGAAATATCAGCGGAAAACAAGATTAGATAATGAATGTGAAAGCTGTGTGGAAAAGAAGCCACACGGGAAACAGAGTATATGTGCATATATGCAGCATAAATCAAAATATAAAATAAAAGTCAAATAAAAACAAATAATAAAATGACCATTTGGATCAATACCTGACAATTACATTGTATTCACTTTTACTGTATGGTACTAGTCATCTCAGACTCAGCTGGGACTCGGACCTGTCAAGACTCAGAGTTAGATGTAGTATATATAGAACATTGTCAAGCTTATAACTAAGGTAGTGGAACAACGGATCATGCACACCTAAGCTCCAGCCAGAGGTCCACCGCGTGCAGCCATTATTGCACTGACAAGAGATTTAAAAAAAAAAAAAGTAAAACCATAGAATATTAAAGAGTATGTTTAGACAACTTTCTACCATTTTACTTTTTAAAAATTTGTCTTAATAAAAATTTTATTTAAAGAAAAAAAAAAAATTAAGAAAAGGTTGAAAACTCCTTTTTGAGCCATTTGGAGCATTTATTCTTTTTGACCTTTGAAGATTTTCGCCACTTACATAAGCGCTTAGTGCACGCTTACATGGGCACTCAGGAAACTCCAAAGGGCGCTGGGGCAATCAAGATCATCAAGATCAGTCCACAACAAACAGATTTTGAAGCTTTCTTCTTTCACACTGTGAGCTCAATTTCATAGAGCAATGCTGGGGACATGCCAAATGCATTACCAGATGCTTACCTTGACAAAGAATGAGAGAGATATGGAAAGGAGTGTTATAGCTTGCTTGGACAAGGTTGATATAGGAAAAATTCGAAGGTAATAATTATTTTCTTGCCACAATTTGGTTACTCATGTATAATTCAGATTTGCAAATCGGTCAGCTGGGTTTATGGATGCTTATAGGCATGGCATGACTGGAGCTCAGGCTGTTTGGGCAAATAAAAAATATAGGGGACACAGGGTTCTTCCAAACACCATTATGGAAGAAGTAGACAAAGCCACTTGTATTTAATTGATCTCTTAAAATAATATTTGCTTCAGTATTTACAGGCTGCAACCCCAGAATTAACTTAGGGTCAGGGTAATTTGGGAAATTTCGCTGCCTTAACCCTAACCCTAGCGCTTAGTAAGCGGGCGCTTAGGTGTGCATGATCCATCGTACCGCTACCTTAGGGTTGCCATTAGTTCAGCGCAGTTCGAGTTAAACCACACTGAACCATTTTTAGACTGAACTAGTCCGAACCATTCTTGATTGGTTCCATCGGTTCAGTTTTATTTAGAAACTGGTTCTGAACCAGGCTAGTTCATGAAACCATTATGACCTATACTCCTGCTGATCATGGCAGGAAGCAGCCACGAGTGTGACAGGGTAAGAGCTATGTCACACGCTGCGCCAAATGTCATGCTTATTGAACTTTCGATAAACACTCCCAAAAGTTTGTCAAAGCAATGTAATAAACTAAGTTTTATTTATGTAAATACTCGGAGAATACTATATTCATCATTAAAACCTCAAAAGACTCACATTGGGCAAGATTTGTGAGGAGTGAAAAAAAGGGGGTAGAGGCGAGCAGTTTAACGGATTAAACCGGTTTAGTAACCGGACAGACCATTAGGCAACGGTTACAGTTCGGAACCATTGCTATTTTACAGCAGTTTCAGGTACCAATGGCAGAGTTCAAATTTTGTGCAAATCAGTCAAACATTCAGAGATTGTGCAATATCTCCACAACAAGGTCGAGTTAAGAGGTCCGACTTAATAAATTAGTTTCATGTATGTATCCTTAGAGCTTTCCAGCTCAATGGTAGCTTAAAACACACTATATAACAAGCTTGGCTTGGACTAGCAAAATAATAGGCAAAAATCGACTTTTTATATGGGTTGTGTTAGAGAAATCTAAAGGTCAGAATTAAATGAGTTTATATACTAGATTATTCTCCCTGAAAATGGCATCTTAATACAGCTCTACAGTGGAACTATGGAAAGATTCTTGTCCCGGCGACTTTTTGAGTGAAATTCGAACTCCGTCATCGGTACCCGAAAGCGCTGTAAACCAGACCACCGGCCCCTCCTCCCGCATTTCCCGCCTTTGGTTCCTCCCCTCCTCGCGCCGGGACACCTTTACCAGATGGTCCAATAGATCCGTTCTGGGACCATGTACATGTCCCCAACCATGTCACCCCGGTACAGGAGTTTGTTCCCGAAACCGAAGCATCTCCTGTAACTCAACTATCCATCACCAAAGTCCCCACAAGGAGGTGACCTGAGCTTGAAGATGATGATATACCTGCATGGCTGTTGTCAGTGAATCCTATTGTGCATTATGACTGTGCAGAACCAGGTAAGTTTTGCGTTGTTCATCACTCACTTGGGCTCATTCGTCTTTTGCCGTATAGTACCCCATTTAAGGATCCGCAAAGCTGCACGACGGGAGCTCACCGATAGCGACCAGTTCTGGATCACGACCCCTAATATGTCATTTATTCCTGAAGCCCCCAACGAAATTGCCACTCCAATCATGGCTTCAGATGGCCGTCTAGGTGTACATGAATGGAGCGAGCATCCCCGTCGTTTTCTGCCACACAGGCCACACGAAAGCATGTTGGCTTTGTCCAAACCTGACCAGGTAGAACTCAACTTCCTCACATGTTCTCTCTGTCACACCGACTTGGTTCCGTGTTACCCCGAAGATCAAGATTGTTCTTTATTCAATTTGTGTGCCGAACTTTGTGAGCGTGTAGTGCTCGAGTACAGGCTGATCGAATGGGCTATGAGGGATTTATGGAAGACGGCACGTGATTTCACCAAACTCCCTCGTGATTCAAAAACACATGAATGGCTAACAAGATGTCATCTCACAAAAATGCCTATGTTATGGAAACATGCCGTCGTTTTCTGGCGGCAGTGGCAAAGATGCATGTGTGATATGTGAGCATGGATTGAGTGGGAGAAGTTGCTCAGGAAGCAGGAAGCTACAGTCGAAATCGCTCAGTCTGTCGATATCACACGGCGCGGTTGCTTCACAGGCGATGAGCTAGTGGTCAAGATGTTGGTCTCTTTAGGCATCCCTGTCTGGCATATTCGGCATATGAAGCGTGTGTTGGATTTAGGCGTCATGTGCAACATCCAGCCAGCCAGTCTCAACCCCCTCCTCCAGTCCCCTCCGTGCCCTGCCGAGTGGGAAATCCCCGACATATTTCGTCAAACCTTTCATGAGTATGCGGATTGGGGCTTGTCCAACTCGAAGAATGGAGCCAGTCACGTGTCTGTACCTCCGCGTACGACGATGAATGTTACTTGGCTACAAGAACAGATGTCCACTCCAGTTTCACCACCAAGCTCAGTCTGTGAAGATTCAAGCGTGAGGCATAGATCCTCTCCCGGTACATTGACCTTCAGTTATGTCTCTCACTCCTCACTGACATTCTTTTCACATAGATGACGAGCCTCCCACAAAACACCAGCGTCAAGAATATCAAGATGGGGGGGGCAGTCATATGGCCACAGGCAAGACGGTCTCACGACGCAAGGGGAAATCCAAGTCTCACTTGGGTGCAACTGATAGTCCAATGCTGGTCACAGCTTTGAGGCTAGTGAAAGGTTGTCAAGAGTCACCACCTCGGGACCCTCCAGAATGGCAACAACCCAATATTCTAGGGTGGGCGGTCACCCAACGTGCTGTCAAACTCAATGAGGCACAGGTCCAAGAGGTGTTTAAACTTGCTTACTTTACGCCTGACCTCGAATACAAGCTTCCTTGTCCACCCCCTCATTTCTTTTATCCCTCGGCGAAGCAATGCCTCTATCTCCATAATTGGGTGCGAGCCTCAGAGCTCTGGTTTTACAGCATGACCCCTAATGTGGACAAGCCTCTGGCTGCTCAGAACACACAATGTTGGCGAGGTACTTTGGCGGATCATTTTGGGCAGAAAGAGTTGAAGGCATTCAAGTTTCAAGAGATGCTCGTGACAGGTTTATGTCATAAGGAAATACCTCCTGTCTTTGCTCTTCAATGGAGGCACCTACGCATCACCAATGGTCAGCAACTGTCATCTCCCCTGTTCTTGAAGGTTTTGGTTTGGGAACTCCAAGAGCTCTCGTTCTTGGTGGCATTGCTGGCGCTGGACAAGCGTCTCACGAATCGCTCACATGGGGACCCTATCCATTTACAAGTGTTTAATGAATGGCATGGGCTTCCCTCAGTGAGGCCTAGGTTTGAAGGGCCCCGTGTATGTGAATATGAAGACTGGTATGAGAGGAGGTACTACATTGGCTCTCTCATTGACATGTGTTTCGAATGGCCTGGGTTTGTGAAGGACTTAATGGCGTGGCAAACTTATGAAGAAAACCGGTTCCTGCAAGCTGAAAAGGATATTATGGTTTTCATTTTGCAGACTCATGCAGATGTGTTCTTGCGACTTATGCCTTTACCAGCCGTTCGACCCGAGCTCCCTCAGCGCTTATGAGCTACCTTTTCATTTCATTTTGATTCAATTGCGTCCCTTTGGTTACATGTATACAGTATATAGTAGCATAATTTTAAGTTCTTTCTATCTCTTGACTCCTTTGGTCAAGCTGGAAGGCGGGACAATACAGCAACTTGAATAAGACAAGCAGGCGAATAGAGACTCAAGAACACTCTATGCTGATCCATCATCCTCAAGTACTGACACCCGTTTCATTTGCCGGTATTGGCGATCTTGGCTATACCCATAAGCTTAACTATCAAACGCAAGACACGTATTTGCGGGATGCATCCTGGCGTGACTTCAGATGTAATGTTGATATCATGGAATATCAGCGTCGTCCAATGTGTGTAATGGGCTTATGCAGCTGCACTGACTCTCTTTCTTGTGATTCTCGTATCCTGTACATCTGAAATTGAAGCCAAGAGGGTATTCTGCCTGCGCAGTGTTCAATCAAAGGGCATGTCAAAGCTACTTCATTATCCTCCCCCCCTCCGAGGGGGGGTCGATTAGTACACTGTTGATGATCAGTGGCGTCCCAATTTCCCTCCCACGGCATCCTTGGGCCCTTGCCCCTTTGCTCCTGTCTGTGACACAGTGACCCGCCTTGCCCATCTTCTCTTTGCTCCCATCTGTGACACAGAGTGACTCGCACTGCATGGCAGGATAGTATCCTGTGTCACAGACGGGAGCAAAGAAGATGGGCAAGGTGGGAGCTGTATCTTTAGGTCAGTTGAACGCTGGAGGCATCCAATGGCCTGCAATGTTGGCGTACTTTTGTGGATTCCACTCAAAGGGATATTGGTAAGGCTAATAAAAACCATGTACTGCAATGATTAAATGCATATTTCATTTGATTCTACTATCCAACGGCATATGTACATGAGAAACTCAGCGCAGGGGCTACTCGGGATTACATGATGCCTTGGTCAAGGTGTGTAGGTC
Organism: Sphaerobolus stellatus SS14; assembly: GCA_000827215.1. Lineage (NCBI taxonomy): Eukaryota > Fungi > Basidiomycota > Agaricomycetes > Geastrales > Sphaerobolaceae > Sphaerobolus > Sphaerobolus stellatus. Next base: position 395,730 of record KN837173.1, read on the forward strand.
AGACCCGGGAGACCTTGTGAGCTTGCAAGAGATCTATTTCTCGATTAGCAAGCCTCCAAGCTACGAGCAATGGTCCGGCACACGCATACAAATAGCTTGGAGGACTCGCTACTCCAATTCTGAGAGGTGATAGGCGGAGCCAGAAGCTGGCTTATGGACCCTACGATGTGAGTCAGAGGTCGATTATTCGTATTTGATCGACGCCCGAACCAGGCTTGATACACGACTACGGGCTGACGCCATCCCCCGGAGGTTCAGAGAGCAGCGGGCAGAATGGGATATGAACCCATCAAATATCCCGCAAGGTCCCTAAGTTGATAATCAGTCGGTATTAAATAGTAAAAGATGTACCAGTCCCTTCAAGGCCTTTCCACATGTGAGCTGATGCCAGCTTGTCTAAGACCATAAAATGGAATGTACCATATTTTCCGCTCCTTTCGAGGTCTCGTATGGTCTACTGTGCTCTAAATGAAAGACGATGATGGCAGAGAAAACAATCGGGCTACTTTAAAAATTCTCTCTTTAGCGACTGTGAATTTGCACCCACAGATCGAGCACCTGCAAATTCTGCAAGAGAGACCAGGGCCATTATTGGTTCCAAGCCATCTCAGCAGCAATTTGGGTTCAATAATTAATTATTTTACATCGGAAACTAATCCAGGTCAATCGCCCATCGAGTTGTTATCGTCTTCGCCATCTTTGACAACCCCCACCCATGTCACTTCTTTAATTCAATATGCTCAGCTCCTATCTAAACTTGGAAAGGGAACGAGAGTACATAGAAGCGACTAAATGTGAGGTTGCGAAAGGAGTGAAAATGTCGTTTTAGGGAGTGCTGAACTTCAGAGCTCGGTCTTCTATGCAGCAGTGAAACTGGAATTAATGTCACATACATCTAAACATTGCCCTAAATTGCTTGAAAATTCTTGGACTTCCTGTGACCGAAAACAAAGTGGTTGCAGATGCCGTGTAGTTTAGATATGCTAAAGTTGAATGGCCGCGGGATTGATTCTGGGATAATTACTGGGGCGGTAACCCGTTGGTGTGAGTCATGTCACGGTCACAGGCGCGAGGGTCCTAGTGGGCTCAAGAACAAAAATGGAAGAGATCTCTGGCGGATCTCTGGCGATCTTGCACTAAAGATAGACTGAATTGGATCAAATATGAATAATCAACCCCTCCCTCCCTACAACGTCAAGGATAGAGCTGGGAGGTGAAAAGATAAGACGACACGAGAGAAGGAGGCAAAGAGCGTGTTGTGTAACTATATGGGCGTATGTACAGGTATGGATATGTCACGGAGAGTAACGAAGGTCACGTTCACACTCCCTCCTGTCCTTCGATCCGGGGGAGGGAAGGGGAGCGGGTGGTTTGTCGAGGTTATGAATTAGAGCAATTGACACTTGGGTTATCCTTTATCTTCCTCTGGGGCGAATAATCGCATGCCGGGCAGTCGCTGCTCGCAATGGTCTTGGTCTCTGTTGCGATATGGGTTTCTGTGATTCTCGTGTGTAGTTCGTATCTTCTCGTATCGTATCTCCTTTGATCGCCTTAATGTGTATTTCACCTGTTGAGGACGTGGGTAACGATATATGGATTGGTTGAATATGTTCGTCTGGCGGGTCGTCAATTTCTTGGATTGCATCGAGTATCGCTTGGTCCTCATTAATGGCATTTTCGCAGATTTCTCTCTCCTCGACTGTGTCCTGTGCAAGATGAAACTTTTTCAACTGGTTCACGTGCACTCTCCCGACCGCGATATTACCCGCCATAGTTTTCAGTATATATGAGTTGTGAATCCTTTCGTGCACTATGAGCGGTCCGAACCACGGTGGGGATAACTTGAGCTTCGCTTCCCTGTTCTGCGCGTTGAAGTATCAAGAGTTATGAACAAGTACGAGATCATCCTTCTTGAATATTTTCTCCTTGGCTCGCTTGTCGAAGTATAGTTTGCGTCTCGCCTGTCTCGCGGTGAAATGATCCAGCGTGTCGTCACGTTCGGCGTCGAGGAACCCGAAATGTAGGCCCACGTCGAGGTCAAAATCTGCTATTTGGTTGAGGTCCATTGCATTGTCGACGGATCCAAACAATACACTTCTGGGTGACGTGCCGAGAACGGGGGTGACACGGTCATTGAGGATTTTGATTGCTCTTGAAAAATATATAGGCCATGTCGATCCAACTGTGACCTCTGTGGTCGTGGGCATGTCGGGGTTACATAGCCTAGCTAGAGTGTGGAGGAGGAGCTTGTTCTCGTTTTCTATGAGACCGTTGCAGTGCGGCAAATATGCTGGTGACCGTTCGTGTGCTATGTGGTACTGGTTGCACACAGCTGTAATGTCGGGACTGCTGAAGTGGGATCCGTTGTCGGTAAGTAGAGAACGTGGGGCCCGGTACTGTGAGGATATTTCTGATATGGTCTCCGCTGAGAATTGCCCGTCTGCGGGTTTCTTCAATTTTCTTGCCCATACGAATCTTGTCATGTAGTCTACCACTACTAATATTTCGTTGTACCCGTCCTTCCCTGGGGGTAGCTTGAGGTAGTCGGCGGCTACCATGTCGAATAGGTGTAGGCGGATGATGGGGCGAAGGAGGAAATTCAGAAATCGCGGCCCGAAATGTTGGCACTGTGCACAGGTGGATGGGATATCAGTTGCGTGTTTACTGAGTTTCGGCCAATCATATTTTGATCTCATTTCTCCTATCAATATGTCCCTGGCCCAATGGCATGAATCGTGGTATGTCTTCATCCGAGCGTATCCTTCTTCGTTGGTTAGGCATTCGACTTTCTGCGTCGATCCAGGTCTGATGTACCAGAATATTCCACCGCTGATGAAGTATTGGCATGCTTGGCGTCTCAAATCTGCTTTCTCCGTTTCGGATGCGCTCTCATATATGGCTAATGTTGTCAGCCATTCTAATATTGGTAACCTTGGGTCGTCCTCGAATTTCTTGAGCAGTTTGGCAGTAGTTAGGTCGGGTTCTATGAGCATGTAGCAGGTTGTTTCGTAGTGGTATACATCGTTGGTGACGCCTTCCGTGCTTTCCCAGCCTTGGTCGAGAGGTTCACCTGGTTGTTGAGATAAACATGCCCATCTGGAGATCCCGTCGGCCGCGTTATTTTTTCCTGGCATGTGAATGAAATCAACTATGTTGTATGATAAAATATACTCTTTCCAACGCATGTGTGCGGCTGGGAGTGAGTCATTGTGTAGCATATCGCGAATGGCTTGGCAATCCGTAACCAATATAACTTGCTCTCCCATGACGTATTTGCGAAATTGTTCCAGAGCGTATTTCACGGCTGCTAGTTCTAGTACGAAGGAATGCCAATGTTGCTCTGCCGGCTGGTTCAGTCTTGATGCAAACACTATTGGGTGTGGTTTTTTGACGATCGTTCCATCCGGCTGCTTTTCTTCGTGTTCTTGTGCTAGGAACGCGCTGAATCCAACCTTGCACGCATCGACTCCGATGATGAAAGGTCTCCCGTGGACTGGGGGCTTCCTGGCAGGTGCGGACGTGAGCATTCCTTTGAGCTTTGCGAACGCTTTCCTGTGCTGCAAGTTCCATTGTTCCTTGACAGACGTATTCTGTAGGGCTAGTCTATATGCGCCCTTGTTACCTTTCTTCCCGTGGGGTAGCGATTCTCTCGGAACGCCTCTTGTTAAGCGGTACAGTGATTCAGCTTCTTCGGCAAAGCAGTGCATACTCGGGCGAAAATAGCTTAAAGTGCTAAGGAATGATAGCACTTCATTGGCTGTTGTTGGTGTCGGCCATAAGAGGATGGGAGCGATTTTCGCCGGGTCGTTAGTGACGCCTTCTTTGGACAGGCAAACTCCTCCCCATGTTAGACGTTTGACAAATAAGCTGAGCTTGGTCGGTGAGATCGACAGCCCACTCTCACGGGCTAAGCGAAAGGTTTTCTTGAGCTTCTCGAATAGCCTCTCCCAGTCGTCATCTGCTTCAACGATGTCGTCCATGATGGTCTCCATGTCGGTACCCATCATTTCGCGAAACGCATAGTTGATCATTTCGTGTGCCGTACTGCCTGCACCGGTTAGTCTGAAGGGCATTTGTGCCCATGCAAAAAATCCTAAGTTGTCCACCTTGAATGCTAAGTATCCCCAGTCTGACTGTCTTATCGCGCAGGCGTGATATGCGGCTGCAAGGTTAATGCCCACATACCATTCGTGTCCTCCCATCTTGCTTTGTTTGGCTGCGAGATCACCAGTTGGGAATGTTGGGACTTTTGTTACTGCATTTAGTGCGCGGAAATTGTTGCACAGTCTCCATCCAGGCTCGTGTGGGGGTGGGTCTGGTACGAGGTTACGGTCGGATGGGTCTGCTGGGTGAGGTATTGGGGCGCCGGCTTCTCTGCATGCGGCGTTTGCAAGGATTCGGAGGTGTTCCATGCTATAATGGCAACGCTTGGGGTCCTTAGGGGCTAAGACGATTGGGTTAACGCACTTCACGTCTTTGTGGTGGATCGGTACGATGACTCCAGCATCAAGCAATTTCTTGACGTGTTTCTTCAACCAGTCGCTCTGTGTGGTCGGTAACACTGAGGGCTTGGCGTTCCTAGGGAGATTTGCGCCAGGGGGCACGTTGATTTGGTGTTCAATGCTCTTGACGGGTCGCACTTCGCTGAGGTTACGTGCGAATATTTCAGCATACTGTGCTACTAAGTCTCTGATTCGGGCCTCTTGCTCGGGTGTGCATTCATGGCCGATGGTAACCTCCCGCTGTATTTCGGCCATCCTGGCTGGGTCGTGCGGGTCCTGTATGTCGCTTCTCTGACAAAGGGCCTCGACCAGCTCGTGTGTTCTCCTTCGCTCTTCCAAGTATTCCTTGTTGTCTATTCCTCTGGTGGAGAACGGGTGAGGTGGGTTTTCGAGATCTAGGGCTAGTGCGGGACGGAGTGAATATGAGTCAAGGGTGTTTATTGGGAGTATCGACGACAGGTCTGTGCTATTTTGGGCTCGGCTTTCGTCTACTGCTATATCGCCTATGGGCATAGTCGATGGTATGATGGACGGGTCGGTATTCTCTCCTTCTGCGGTGTCACCTATGGGTGAAACTGCATCGCCTATGGGTGTGGTCAATGGTATGACGAGCGGGTCGGTATTCTTTCCATCTGTGGTGTCACCTATGGGTGAGATTGACGCATACGTCCGTGCTGCTCGTAATTGCGGATGTGGAATGGGACCGGGAAATGACCACGTCTTGGGGGTGTATGTGGGCTGTTGTGTGATGTGAAGTCGGATCGGTGTGGGCTTAGTCACGGTTGTGTGGGGTTAGGGTCTAGCAGCGGGCTGGTTGGTGGTCGTGCGATGGGAAATTTGAGCGGCGTGGGGGCAAGTCGTGGTCGTGGGGAGTTTATTGGCTGAGCGGGTGGCAGTTGATTACTTGTGGTGTTCGTAGCAAGTGGAGGTGTTCGGAGGTCTGGGCTTCTAGCAGGTTTGATTTGAATGGTTTGCGAATTCTTATATGCAAGGGGCAGCTTAGGTGACCGGTTCGGTATAACAATTTTGACAGGTCCGACATGAATTACGAGTGTGTCTTTGTCGTATTCTCTTGTGGCTCTAGTTAATCCTAACCATGGCTTTCCCAACAGTATTTCAAATGCTCCTTGTGAGTCGAGTATCTCGAAGACGGTGTCGCATACAACACCTTCCACGTTCACATGTAAGATGATGTATCCTCTGGATTTGAGTATGTGCCCGCTGCCTACTTTAGCTCCAACTATTGATTCGATTGCATTACCGAAATCTTTCTGCCATTGGCCCCATATGTGGGAATCTATCACACATAACCCTGCGCCATCATCAATCGTTGCGAGGAATCTTATGGGTCGTTTCCTGGTTATATCAATGGGTATGATAAATGAGTGTTTGAAACGCTTGAGGTCGCTTCTACTGTTGCAAAGGTGGATGATTTTCATCTGTTGGTGTGCATGTACGATGTGGCCAGTTCTTTGCTGTCTCGATTGTAGTATTTCGGATTGGATCTGGAATAGTTTTACGGGGTCGGACATAGTAGCATAATGGTTCATAGTATGTGTATTATAATCAGTATGAATTACATCTTGAGTTACAGTTGTGTTATTCGAGCTTGTGACTATGGCTTGATTTGGGTACCTTGTAGCAGGGTGGTTGGTGGTGGGAACAGGGACAGCCTTCCGACCTATAAGTCGTCCCTCAGGTCGTTTCCCGAGAATAGGTCAACATCTTGGTATTCTTCGTATCAAGCTTCATGTACGTCCGGTGCAAACACGTAGTTGCGATCGAACTTGTCGAACGTGCCACTCTCGATGTGGAACGCGGCTGTAGTCCTGACGTTTCGTACCGCGTTGAGGATACTGGCCCCTACTATCCTTTGGTACTGTTGTTCCTTGTCGGGTAATGGATTATTGCGAAGGCACTCTGCTGACTCTTTGTAGTGTCCTTTGTGCCCATATCTCCAACATTCGCCGCTTCCAGGGGATGGTGAGCCGGGGGTTAGCGGGAATGGGCGCAATGCGTTCGGGACTGCATCTGTTCCATATGTTATGAACCATCTGTTAACCGCGTCCTCGTATTGACGAATGCCGTCGGGAGTTGCATCGAAGCTCTTGTTAATTGTTGGATTGGCATTTTTGCTCGAGTCTGCAGTATGTGTGACATTGTTTGCTATAGGCCTGAGGGCGCGGTTCGTGCAGTTCTGGGAATTAGTTTGAGGGAATGCAGGTGAGGTGGTAAAGGGAGCATTAAAGGCATTTGTTGTGGGGTTGGTAAAGGTATTCGAAGTGAATTGTCGGGGTTGGGGCCCGACCCTCTGGGGTCTGGCGCTAGCTAGGGTAGGGAATCGGGAGATTGAGTCGAGTTGAGATTGTATTCGTTCCTGTTGTGTTGCGAGCTTGGCAGTATATGCGTGATCGAGTGCTTCTATATCGGCGCAGAGATTTTCGAGTGCGGGACCTTGTGCTCCATATGCTGGTAGCCTATCTCTTATGAGTGGGGGTAAATGATGATAGGCATGCCTTCCTTTTGATGTTTCGGATGCATCGTTAATTTTGTAACCTAAGTATCACAGCTTTTCCACGAATTGAGCTACGGCCCATTTGGGTTCGCTGTTGCCGTTTTCCGTCATTCGCTTCGTGAGGTCCTTGTCTGAGATACGGAGATCGTAGAATTCGTCGATGTCCTTTGTTGTGTTGATGTATGCGTTGCGAGCTGGGTACATTTTTTTCCATTCCTTCTCTAGTAGCTTCCAATCAGTTTTGATGTCATCTGGTAATTCCTCGAAACGTCATGCAGCGTCGGCACGTAATTTTAGCTCGAAATACTCGCATCTTGCTGCGTTGGTTGACATGCGCGCGTCGGCAAAGTGTGCTTTGATCTCCTTTAACCAGTCCCACCCGTTTTCCTTCATTCCTCCACTGAAGGTTGGTACAGCGGCAGCCATGGCGGTTCTTTGGATTGGACTTGAGTTTGGGGATGCGGGGGGAGAAGATGGCGGTGTGTGAAATAAGGGGGATAACGGGGGCGAAGGGTATGGGGAGTGTTCGGGAGATGGTGCGGTAGGTGGGGATAGTGGGGGTGATGGGGATACGGTGGATAACGAAGTGTCGAGCTCGAAGTATTTGGTGACCCACTGGGGTACGGGCCGGGCTCGTAAAAAAGTTCTTCGAGTTTCGTAAACAATCTTGACAATGTTTACTCGTTGACAGGTGGGACTACGTAGTACCACAAGAGCCAGTGACGTCCGCTTTGATTTCTGTGCAGATAACGGAGGTACCCGGTCGATGGGTCTTCGTCGGAGGGTTCTTTGAATATGAAGGTTTTGTCGTGTGATGCGCCTGCAACGAAGCGTCTTAAGAGAGGTAGAGTCGATAAATTTATGTCTAGGCGTGTCGATACCGGATGGACTCTAGGCGGGTATAGTGTGGGGTCGAGTTCCTCGAACCACATGAGTATTATGTGGTAGAGGCGGCGGTGGCGGTGGTTGATAACATTCTGGTGTATCGATTCTCTTCTCCTTTCAGCAGTTTCGTCGTCGATTATAAGCATGTCGAGGTCGAGTTCGTCAATATCGTCTTCTTTGTCGAGAAACGGGGATTCGAGTGGTAGGCTCAAGCGCATAAACACGCTCTCCGGCTTGCTTCGGTTTTTTCTCTTCTTCTTGGACTTGATGTAAAGCGATAATCCGGCGTTTGGGTCATGTTACGGGCTGATCCTAATGAAGGGTTCCGAAGCGTGACCGAAGTTACGAACAAAGTCACACTAAAGAACGAAGGGTTAGAATCGAAGGACTTGGCTTCAACGTCGTAGGTTGCGCCACCTCGAAATGTACGTGTCCTTAATTTGGAACAGATTAGAACCAACAATATAAGAGCGGATTTGAATACCGAAGTTCCGAACAAAGTGTTCGAACAAAGTCCGAATGAAGTCCCGAACGAAGGTAGGACTTCGGAGTAAGATCAAAGGTTCGAGGTAAAGTTCGGAGTTGATCT
>KN837173.1:410826-425352 GCA_000827215.1 Sphaerobolus stellatus SS14
GAAGGAAGTATGTGGGCAAAGGCGTTGCCCTCGGGATCAAGAAGAAGTCGGGATGTGGGCAAAGGGTTTGTTGTGCAGATACGAAGACGGGAGGAGAAGCAAAGTCGAAACGAAGTAAGATGGAAGTTGAACGAAGTTCAAACGAAGCTCTCCGAAGGTATGTGACCTTCTCCGAAGCTTCGTAGAGGTGAAACGAAGTCACGTGTTGTGACACTTAAGCACGGGGCTTAACAGGTCATCTATGAGGGATGGGAGGAGTTGAATGGGTTAATAGCGAGTACGGACGTGTTCCACGCACGAATTCACAGATTTCTGGAATTCTTCTTCAAATTATACGTGTTATTCGACGAGTATTATGAGTGGAAGCAGTGGGCGACTTGAAGGATCAAATCCCACTCTCGTTCACCATGAAAAGATAAGACGACACGAGAGAAGGAGGCAAAGAGCGTGTTGTGTAACTATATGGGCGTATGTACAGGTATGGATATGTCACGGAGAGTAATGAAGGTCATGTTCACAGAGGTAGGGGTTGAAGTTCAGGTCAGCTGATGATTACAGGGGCTTTTAAGGCCGAAGCTGATCAAAACTGAGTCAGCGACGCTTGCGATCCCAGGAGGATCGCCACTGCATTCGTTACGAGGACCAAACTTCAACAAATAACCCACCCGCGTGACTACTGCCAAACATCAACAAACACCATGAGCGCATCCTCCCTCATCTGCCCCATCATCGACCGCAACCTTTCTCATTGACTGGCAGAGCTATCTGCACTTCTATCATGCTCTTCATACACTCAAATAGCAAATCACCTCTGCACAAGCGTATCCCAGGCACCGATTACGCAAAGAGTCAGTACCATCCACAGGCTGGTCGCTTAATAAATCCATACTCTGGGAATTCTTTCTCTCTTCTGTAAGTTCATTTTTCTCCCTGCACACTACCTATCGGTTTCTTAACTTCTATGTTATTTCCAGTTGCTATGATGGTCACTGACCACACCAAACTCGTGGTTTGAAACTCCGCATCGTTAACGATGACTTGCCTTTTGTCCTCTCCTTCTCCCGACTTGTATTTTCACTTCTAATTTCACTACAACTAACGGACCAACCTACTTCACTGTACAACATTGAATGATCTGAGGAATTTTGGGTGGTTCTTTGGCATCCTGGTAAGCAATGTCTCACTCTGATTCATAGCCACGATCATACTGATGCCGTGGTGTGGCTAGATGTCTACCGGCTTGGAATGCTTGAAATAGGTCCGTCTTTGGCGAGATATCCAGAAGACCGAGGCCACTTGACGTTGAGTCACTGGTCCCCGCTCACCGCCTACCTGACGTTGCGTCACTAGGTGCAGGAGCTCACGACCTGTGTGGCATTACAGCTGGAAAAGTGTCCTCTTCAAATGATACCGACAGTGCAGGTCCTGATTCTTCGTCTCCGATGAAATCCAAATCTTCAAATCGAGCGCGGGCTGGGAAAGGCCCGGACCTGTTGTTGACGACTCGGTGTTATCCTTCGTATTCCAATGTGTTTCTGCCTCATCGGGTTTTTGCATATTACTCCTCTGTGGGTCTGTGCAGGTCGTAGGTTCTTTGAAAGAGGCCATCAGAGGCGAGAATCGGTATCTGTTTGCGTTTATCAACAATGCCAAGCAATTGCGGTTGGCGCTACTCGCAGCGCTTCTTCAGAGCCATCCTTCCTCTCTTGGTGTCACCTCCATGCCCCGCTCTGTTCCGCTCCTCACAGTTATTCGAAAGCAGCAAAAAAGAGGGGAAACCCCATCCAATGTGAAACTTAGTAGCAGCGGGATACAAGTGCACCGCAATAGCCAAGATGTTGTTGTCATGCATGCCAACCTCAAGCACACACCCCAAGGATCCGTGCTAGAAAAGCGAGAGTTTGTTATCTCCCTTCCACACCCTTTAAAGAGGAGGCGGGTGATGAATTTGGAGGAAGAGATAGTAATCGAGGAGCCTGGAGTTTCTACACAAGGAGAAGTGCCTTCTCAGGCAAATTCCACACCCAATCCTCCCAAAGGTTGCAAGAGAACTGAGCAACCATCTCGATATCAAGTAAGTGCTCATTGTTGCCTCTCTTGCAATGCGCTGACCATATGTAACAGGGAGCTTCGACTTTCATGTATGGTTTCAAGCAGGAAATGGACACTCTGATCTCAGGCATTTTCCAACACGACGCTCCTACCCCGCAGGAGTTTAAATGTGGGTGTGGGGCTATAGCAACTCACCGGTGCATGGATTGTTGGCAGCAGCCTCGTCTATGTCAAAAATGCCTGGTCCAAGCTCATGGCAGTAACCCACTGCATCGCGTAGCCGTTTGGGATAACCATTTCAAGAAGATGGAATTGTCTTCTCTCGGGCTGGTCCTTGGCCTGGGGCATGAAGGCTGCCAGGTTTGCCCCAATCTCAAACAGGCAAAAGAACCCCGTAAAGTCAGTGTCGTGCACACCAATGGCCACCATACCATTGCAATCCATTACTGTCAATGTCCTGGTGCCGGGAACGCTATTCTCCAATTGTGCCGGGCAGGCATGTTCCCTGCCACAGTGGAAGATCACACACAAATTCGAACAGTATTCACATTTGCAGTCCTGAAGGAGTTCCAGATACACCAAATGACATCGAAGAAGTCTGCTTATGACTTCTGTGAAGGTCTTGCAAGACATACTGACATGGAAAGTCCTCACTTGATCACGGTAAGTTTGCATTCTCATTGATCATGTGCCTATGCCTGAGTATGTTATTGTGGTAGAGTAAATATAACGAGTTCCTACGAGTTTCTCGAGTATGGAACCACCTATCTACTCTTAAACGCAGTGGTCAACTACATGGAATTAACAAGATGTTACCTCATCGGACTCCTGGTAGCTCTGTGGTGCGATGCCCTGCATGCCCTGAAGAACACTTCAATCTCTCTGAAAATTTCATTAAAGAGACGGACAGCGCAAAGTCAGTTGTCAACATTATATACTATTAGATGCCACCAGCTAAATGTTTTGCAGCTATATTAATATGAAGTGGGTCTCTGTGGATGGGAACCATTCCGCCCGTCGTCTCAAGAAACGACACGACCCCAATGATACAGCTTTAAGTGGGGGCACTGCATATTGTGCGGATGATGAAGCATATCAGGAATACCTGAAGAAAGTGGTGGATTCAAATGAGGTATTTTCTTTATGTTTTGAAGCAGGCTCGGGTACTCATACTTCTTAAGAAATGCACATGCGCTAATCTGTCGGCTGCGAAAATGCAAAACAAGGCTAAATTCAAGAATTCTGATGTTACTGGGATTGCAGGGGTGATTTGTGCGCGTCATGGATTCATTCAGCCTGGAGGGGTGGCCGACTTGCAACTTGGGGAGAAGTGAGTGCATTTGTAGCATGGAGACAAGCTGATCTGACCCCTGTTAGGTTCTGTAATGTGGATTATGCTCTGGCGGGTGCTTTGCGAGAAAATAAAGGAATGCGTATCGGCCTCACTTATGATGTGGCATGTCAGTATATGATCAAAATCAAGGAACGATGGAAAGAACATTTCCCTGAGCACTTGGATACAGTGGAGAGAATGGTAGCTGGGGTTGCCAAAATGCACCAAGTAGGCCACAAGGATGATTGTGCGTACTGTTGGGTATTAAAATTCCTCGTCGGCGCTGGTCGAACATCGGGGGAGCTGATCAAAACAGTATGGGCGGAATTAAATCAGGCAAATGGGAGCGTCAAGCAAATGAATCCTGGAATGCGCCATGACGCACTGAACCTATTCTATGCTGATTGGAATTTCCGCAAAATGGTCTCACTGAGTAAGCCCTATTTGATTTACAGTTCGAACAGATAGCTAACTAACATCACACCTTTCGATTAGGTGGCGCTCTCTGTGAAAGTCTCATCAAGACATATGAGATGTTGCCGAAAGCCCGGAAGGAATATAACGACATAGGCGCCGCACCCGAACAAGTTGAAGAGTGGGAAAAGTTACCTACAGAGGCTAAGAAGGTGCATGGTCAATGGGTCAGCGTGTATAAGCTGAAAGGTATCAAAGGCAAGCGTTATTTGCTATTTGCCATGTCCACATCACTGACTTTCAATAGCTCCAAGTCAGGCGGCTGTATTTCAGGCACTCACGCAGGCGCAACGAACCCGTGAAGATGACCAAAATGACCAAGCAGCGGAAGTTAAAGCATTGAACAATGGACTGCGTATTCAGGCAACCCAGTAAGTCTGAATAAACCCACCTGCTTTATGAATCAATATTCATCCGGATATATATAGACGTAGGCTTAAAGGCCTGATTCGAGAACACCGGGAGTGCCCTACCGACTCCAAGAGTGCTGAAATCGCCAAGGTCCGCAAGAAGCTGCAGGAGGATATTGATAGATGGCGGAAACAGCAGTTAGGGTGTTGGGCCAACCTCCAGCGTCTCGTATTTTATCAGAAGACCACTGAGCCTGAAAACGAGAGGTTGTATCTCCCTTCAGATTTCCACAGCCCCGGGGAAAGGTCTCAGTTGGGGCTGGAGGAAGCGGCATCATTAGAAATGCAATTGCGGGAAGGAGAGGCGAATGATGCATGGGAAGCCATACGCCTTGCCATTAAACAACTCGCACTTGATGTCCAGTATAAGAAGAAGCAGGTGACGGGGCAGAAGGACGGCACCAGAGCCTATGACGAACTCAAGCGCCAATGTGCAGCAAGAAACAAGCATGTACTCAAATACCGCAAGGCGTTCAAGGCTATGACCCATTTGGGGTTGGTTGGAGGGGATTCAGTATACAAGGAACTCAAAGATGGCGATTTGCGCATTAAAGGCATGACGGGCGCGGGCGAACTTGGAGAGGGAACCAAAGAAGAATCTTGGATTTGGTCAGCGATGTTTGATCCATCACTTCCTGTTAGTCAACGTACTGAATGGGAAAATGACTGTGAGTCTTATTAGAAGTCGAGCTTGTGATTCCTTTGACAATCCCTTTAACAGTTGACCGTGTTCGATGGTTCAGGGCTAAAGCCAACAAAGATCGTTGGGAAGAAGAAATTAATATACTTGAAGAAGAATTCCAACGAACCAAACGGTCTTTTGAACGTATGGAACAGGTGTGGATGGGATTGGCACAAGTTTGTGATAACACCGCAGAAGGATGGGGCAAGCGAGCTTACGCCCATCAACAAGCCGCCATGTATCAACACCTCAATAAGCGCACCCACACAGACTTTCTCAAGACAATGCCACCGCACCACTCTCCTGGGTCGATATCTGCATTCGTCGTTAAGGATGACTCCCTTTTCTTCCTCCCTTTACCCCAACATCCACTTTCAATTCTTCCGACTTCACTACTATGATGGGCTGACGTAGTACAGCCCAAGCGCAAACGATCTGAAGAACATGGGCCATTCGTTTTCATCCGGTAAGCTCTGTCTCAGTCTGTTTCGCCGTCACGATCATACTGACATAGCTAGCATTATACGGCCGATCAAATAACATCCCTCCATGAGGAGATATCCAGAGGATCGGGGCCACTTGACGTTGTGTCACTGGTCTCTACCCCCTGCCTACCTGACTTTGTGTCACTAGGTGGAGGAGCTCTTCTGGGCTAGTCTCTTTAGACGATCGTGGCTTCGGCCACTCATCGTTGTGTCACTGGTCTCTACCCACCTCCCACAGCTACCCGACTTTGTGTCACTAGGTGGAGGACCTGTTCTGCACATGTAGGCATGGGCTTCACCGGCCCATACCTGACAGCAATGGCTTCTCCAGCCCTTACCTTGACGTACCTGGGTTTCAGGGTGCCTTACCTGACAGTCCTGGGCCTCACAGCTATACCTGAGCGTCTGGATGGGCAGAACCCACAGGTGCTCATGTATGCTCTCGAAACCGGTCCGGGTCAGCTCTGGCGATGTCTCCGTCGTGCTGCGTGTACCAGAGATGATTTTTGCAATGATGAGCGCACCCGTAGCCCCTCATACTGTGAAAACGGCATCGTCGCCTTCCATCATAACTTGAGGTCCCGGAGCCTCGCAGTTCACTGCCCAATCGACTCTCCCTCTGGGCAACCAGGTTCACCTATAGTATTCGCCTGTGCGTCTCTCCAGGCTGTGGGATACGACGACGATGCCAAGCATATTGGGGTTAGCGCTGCTCGCGGCGCTTGTTCAGTGCTTCTTTCCGCCTCCTGGTGTCACCATCCATGCCCCGTTCTGTCCCTCTCCCCACAGCCATTCGAAAGCAGCATAAAATAAGGGAAACACTGTCTAATGTCAAACTCAGTAGCAGCGGTATCCAAGTGCACCGCAACAGCCGAGATGTCGTTGTTGAGCGTACCAACCTTGTGCACACACCCCAAGGGACGATACTTGAAAAGCAAGAATACATAATCTCCCCGCCGCGCCCTTCAAAGAAGAGGCACGTGATGAAGATGGACGAAGAGATAGTAAACGGCCTGCCTGCAGATCCCATGCCGCGAGAAGCACCTGAGCGAATCAGTCGAGGCGCCCACCACGTCACCGCTGTGACCCGCCTATTCCTTTCCGCCTCACTCTTCAAGCAGCCGGGTTCAAGGTCGTGGCGGAGGCGTGCAATTGAGCAGCCTCCGGAGTGCGCGGTTTGTGAGTTCACCCGCCGCTTGTTTTAAGGGGGAAAGAGAGAGGGATTTCCGCCGCAATCCCCTTGCTTCTCTCCGCCTCGCTAGGTACGCTCCTCCCCGCCGTTGAGGAACCGCTTGCTAACAGAGACCGCTAGTCTCCCGTGTTCTTGCCTAGAGGGATCCCGCTGTAAATCCCACATTGTCCGCTTGTCCTCGCTAGGTATGTTCCTCCCCGCGGTCGAGGAACTCGCTTGCTAACTGAGACCGCTATTCTTTACAGCTTCGTTCTTATTTTCTTCAACCATACGTGAGTAGACTGGTTCTTCATTCAAAGTATGCCTAATATGGAATCTCCTGTGAAACGCGAAAGAGACGATGAAGGCTCTACGGGTGGTGGTCATGGTAAGCAGGTCACTAAACTTCAGTCCGACATCTGTTTGAAATCTATCAGCAGAACCCTCTCCAAAGCGACAATGTACCAAGGCCACAGAAGTAACAATCGAAGATGATATATACATACTCGAATACTCAAGCGAGTTACGAGAATCTCGAAGTGATGATCCAAATGAGGATGATCTCCAGACGAAGTTCGACCAGTGCAAAGTCGCTCTCAATCAGATCACTAAAAATGAAGAAGAAACTCAGACAGTGCTTGAATATGCACAATTCCGTGTCTTACCTGCCAAGCGAAGGATTCAGCTGCAAGACAAACTGGACGTTGCATTCAGCCAGGCAAATTTTGCTGAAGTTGCACGCTTCTTCACAGATTTAGTTCCACACGCATCCGACATAAATCGGGCGGGTTTCAAGCCTTGTTCGATTCACCCTATGCGCGTCCCAGACAGCATTTTTCATGAAATTCTTCGTCGTATGGACTCGAAGTTCAGTCAATTTGGAATGCCATGGGATCACCAGAATGAAACAATGCAAAACTATTGTCTCTTTGAAATCTTCTCTCCGATTCTCGATGTCTTTGATGGTGTCTTCATGGACAAAGCCGAAGTCCTAATGGACTCAGAAGTAACAAAGAAACGAGGGCGCGTTGAACACCGTTGGGTTGCTTTCGACTCAATTTGTGCCAAGTATCAAGAGTTGAAATGCCTCGGTGCAGTCCGCGGAGAACAAATGCTGAAGATGATGGCACAGATGATGCTGGAGGCGGATGGTAAGAGATAATTTGTTGATCGCCTTGTCATATTATTGATATACGCTCCTGCTCCTGCTGTTCCTCATCATCATCAGCCCGTGCCACTCAAAATGAGAACCTCGGTTTCTGCATTCCGGTCATTGGAATGTTCATGGCTCTCGACTCTATGCAAGCCCTCATCTACCACCCGCACACTAGGACCTTCTTCTTGTCCGATCCTGTTCCGGCACTGCCTACGATCAAAACCGATATGAGGGCCTTAATTATACGCATTCGTCAGCTTGCCGACCATATCTTCGGTCTCCTCGTCCCTGCATATATCAATTCGCTGGACGCGTTTCTGGCCCGATCGGAGAGGCTCGCGAAAAAGGAGAATACGACCAGAGAATCCACGGCGCATTGGCGGCAAGCCTCAACGTTAGCAAAAGAGGCTCTCAAGCTCGGGCGCGAAGCTGCGTCAACATTCCACCATGGTGTAACCACCCACTATAATGAAGGGGAACTGACGGAACGGATTAGACGTGCAAGGGAGATATCGGAGGAGGCTGTGCAATTACTTCATGACAGTATTGCAAAGTCCCCGAAGAGGCTCGTGAACGAGTCATTGCGCAAATATTACATGGATCATGAAAAGTCATTTCTTGAAGCGGAGGTACTGGGATTAGATCCTTACCGGATTAGCCCAGTCATGGACAGTGATATGTAGCTTTTTTGTCTGATTACGGTTTAGTTTTTTAGTATAGCTGTAACATGCTGTAATCGTCTATGCCCAGTTAGTTGCATTTTTTCATCGTCAAATGCCAAGAATTGCACGCTTCGGCTATTCTTCGCTGGCATACCTTCCGGCGCCTAGCAAGTTGGCAATCTAGTGACTGATGGTTCCCTGACCTTCTTCTTCACTACTTATACCAGCAAACATGAGAGTAATCCTTCCTAGACAAAGCACGACTATTGCTATTCCTGTTGTGTTGACTCGATAACGTTGGACAAACGGAATATAACAAGATACACATATCTAGTTGTGGCACATGGTCGCTGCTTCGCTTCAGGCATGCGCACGTTGGTGTTGGACAGATATCCTCCAACAAGCTCGCAAACACAGGAATGTACACGAACCCCGGGAGGACTAACAGGGACTAACATGACAATGTCGATTCACATGTCCATGAAGCGGATGACATAAATACCAGTCGCATATGGTTCCCACTCGTAGTCGAAATCTCCCCTTCAAGCCACTATGAAGACGCAGTTTTCGGCGTTGACCTTCCTCTTGGCATGCTTTGCAACAAAAGCTATATCCGTTAGCATTACGTATATTCAAGGCAATTCGTTTTTATCTCCTTTGGCCGGCCAATTTGTCCAGGGTGTTCAAGGTGTATTATTCGAATTCATTCTATTTATCATAAACCTTGACATCCTTTCTAAATTACAGGCATCGTGACTGCTAAGGGAACGTCAGGATTTTGGATACAAAGTCCCTCGAGCGACGACGTTCGTGTCTCCAACGGACTGTCTATTTTCACTTCCACCAAGACCATCTTGGCCCAAGTTAATTTGGGAGATTTGGTTTCATTGAACGGATTCGTGAATGAATTCGCTACCGTACTCTCGGTCACTGAAATAGGCTCACCATCGAACATAACCGTTCTTTCGAGCAATAGTACGGTAACGCGTTTAGGGTGCCCGAGACCATTTTTTCATGCGAGGCAAAAGGGACTAGATAGCAGATGTGATTCTGTTGTGTTGGGTAGAAAAGGGCTGGCCCATGCCAACGAGTGAAAAGTTTGGTATTATTAAGGCAGTGAACGTGTGGGATGCATGATTCTAAACTAGTACTTGTCTCCCAACCGGTCGCAATGAGTTGTAGAAGTCGGGACTGCAACTTGTTACACCGCAACAAATGCCGTTAAGGCAGGGATGGGTTTATGCGACTTTGTCTTGAGAAAGTCGGCATGGGTGCGCTTATTTAGGAGTTGATACATGCCCACTTGTTGATGGGCATAAGCATGTTTGCCCCATCCTTCCGCGGTGTGATCACAAACATGTGCTAACGCCTTCCACACCTGTTCCATGCGTGCAAAAGACCGTTTGGTTCGTTGGAATTCTTCTTCAAGAATATCGATTTCTTCTTCCCAACGGTCTTTGTTGGCCTTAGCCCTGAACCATCATACACGGTCGACTGTAAATGGGATTATCAAAGGAATTACAACGCATTCAAATGGGACTCACACTCATTTTCCCATTCAGTGCGTTGACTAACAGGAAGTGATGGGTCAAACATCACTCACTTCTTGCCAAGTTGCAAGTCTGCCACCCCTCCAGCCTGGATGAACCATGATGGGCACAAATCACCCCAGCGATTCCAGTGACTTCACAGTTCTTGAATTTGGCCTTATTTTGCATTTTCGCCGCTGAGAGATTGGCGCATGTGCTTTTCTTAAGACGTTTAAGTAACTATTGGGGGGATTATCAAAAATATATAATATACCTTATGTGAATCCATCACTTTCTTGAGGTACGCCTGATAGGTATCATCATCCACGCAATATGCAGTGCCCCCACTTAAAGCTGTATCATTGGGATCATGCCGTTTCTTTGAGACGACAGGCAGAATTGTTCCCATCCACCGATTTCCATTTGATATTGACTGACTTTGTTCCATCCTCCTCTTTGATGAAATTCGAGGTGAGATTGAAGTGTTCTTCTGGGAATGCAGGGCATCGCACAGCAGTGCTACCAGAAGTCCGATGAGGTAAGAGCTTGTCAATTCCATGTAGTTGTCCGCTGCGTTTAAGAGTAGATAGATGGTTCCAGACTCGAGAGACTCGCAGGAACTTATTATATCTGCTCTATCGAAACTACATGGTTAAGCATACACAAGAGATCAAATGAGAGCGACAACTTACCTTGCCCAAGTTCGGACTTTGCATGTCAGTATGTCTCACCAGACCTTCACAGAAGTCATAAGCAGACTTCTTCGATGTCAATTGGTGTATCTGGAACTCCTTACTTGGACGCATCGAACGTATGTCAGTGTTCAAGTCACTGATCAGTCTGATAATTCATTTGGTTGAATAATAGAAAATAAGTCCAGGAGATGGGCCATAAAAGAGATGTTGGAATATGAAGAGCGGTGCAGCAAGGTACGAGCACTGCACAAGCTCCGGTGCCTTATATGCAGAACTATCAGCTGCTCAGCACAGGTGCATTTTGTTTTTGTTCTCGATTTGTATGGTTCCGTTCTATTCATTTTTGTGCCTAAATTCGATGTATTTAATTCGTAGCTAGTTGAATGAGAAACCCTGCGCGTTTGCGAGGGTTCACTGCTATCCCAGGTGAGGCTCGAATCCCACCTCATCTCAACAAGAGAATCAGAAAGAGACGAAAAATCCTGCTCTAATGACACCCTTTTCAATACCGGACAGTCAGCGGCGCTGGACAGCAGAGTCTACCTAATTGAAAGAGCAAGGGAGAAAAGGTGATACTAGTAGTAATTACAACGTGCTCTGTATGATTCTTGAGCTGCATTCATTTTGTTACTATATGAGTATTGGCGATTATTTTATATTCACTTGTACTGTACGGTACAACTTATAGTCATTTGGGACTCGGCTGCGACTCGGACCCGTCAAGACTCAGGGTCACATGTAATATATATAGAACATTGTCAAGCTTATAACGTATTCTTTTGTCGTATTTTTTTTTCGAATTTAAAAACCTAATATAAAATCCAAATAAAGTGCATAAAGCATTCTACATGGAAGGCAAGGCAACCTTTACAGCCGGAAAGAGAGAAAGAGCTTAGATGTGCGTGACTAGCGTGACACTCAAGCGCCTATCATCGCTCGCTGACTTAGCAAAATTCACCGAAAGCCTGCATTTGTAAGGCAATTCTTTGGCTTGCTGCCACCACCCTTTTTTCCTTGACATCGACGATGGAGTTCACACCAGGTCCTGCAGTGCATAGAGTGTTATGCGCTGATTGCGGTATGTCGTTTTGGTGTAGAGATCTGAGAATCTTTTGGCTGATCGTGTGTTTGTTCTACAGGTACTGTTATTGAGCCCAATTCAGCAAATTTATGTATCAATTGTTTGAGGAACTCGTATGTCTTTGGTAGTTTCTTCAGTGGATCTTTCGAGTTTTAACGGTATCTAACGCAGGGTCGACATCACAGAAGGCATTCCAAAGCAAAGTACGTCTTACAAGCCTCCTTCTGCGGAACATATGCTAACTATATTTCGAACCTTCCATAGGCAGCCTCTCGTTTTGCCGTAACTGCGAAAGATTCCTTTCTCCACCTATGACATGGACAAGTGTCGAGCCAGAGTCTCGCGAGCTGCTTGCCATCTGCTTGAAGAAACTGAAAGGGCTGAGTAAAGTCCGCCTGGTCGATGCCGGCTTTATCTGGACGGAACCCCATTCGAAAAGACTTAAAGTCAAGCTGACTATCCAAAAAGAGGTGCGTAACTCCTGAAACCGAGAGTATTTCGTTTGCGTTTGCTGACCGGCGCCCTTCGCAGGTCTTCACAAACACCATCCTGCAGCAAATCTTCCAAGTTGAATATGTAGTTCAACACGGTCAATGCCCAGACTGTACACGATTAGCCGCAAAAAATACATGGAAAGCGATGGTGCAAGTCAGACAAAAAGTTCCGCATAAGCGGACGTTCTTGTTCTTGGAGCAGCTTATCCTCAAGCACAACGCGCAAAAGGATACTATCTCAGTGAAAGAAGTGAAGGATGGATTGGATTTCTTTTATTCTCAGAGGAGTCATGCGATTAAGATGACAGACTTCCTGGCGGGCGTTGTTCCTGTAAGGTGAGAACTACTTCCTTTGCTCTAGCATCACAAACGGAGTACTGATCATGAAACAGAATGAAGGCATCAGAACAACTTATTTCAGCGGATACCCATACGAATACGGCGAACTTCAAGTACTCATACTCTGTCGAAATTGCACCAATTTGCAAGGATGACTTGGTTGTTATCCCATTAAAACTGGCTCGATCATTAGGAAATATGAGGTAAATATTGGCTCAAGCTCCGTGAAACTTGCTCTAACGCTCTCGTAGCCAACTTGCCGTCTGCACCCGTGTTGGCAATTCCATCCATCTTACCGACCCCGCAACATTACAAACATGCGAAGTCACGGCCTCTGTCTATTGGAGACAACCCTTCGAAAGTATCGCGGCAGTGACAGACTTGTTTGAGTTCACCATACTGGACGTTGATCCATCGGGACATACCAAAGGCAAATTCGTCGCTGCCGATGCACAAGTCGCTCGAGCCAACGCATTCCTATCTAAACACAATCAAACGGACGATGGGATGGATGAAGGTGTTCTTGACCAAGTTTATCATACTCGAACACATCTAGGTGGTATTCTGCAACCTGGAGACTCTGCCATGGGCTATCATCTGAGTGGATCGAATTTCAATTCCGATGAGTTCGCTGCTCTCAGTCCGGATCGTATTCCCGACGTCATCCTCGTGAAGAAAGCGTATCCCGCGGCACGGAAAAAGCATAAGACACGTGCATGGAGACTCAAGAGTATGGCGAAGGAAGTTGAAGAGGAAAGCGGTCCTGATAACAGGAAGGGCGTTATTGGCAAGCTGGGTGGAAGAGATCAAAAGAAGGTCGAGCAAGATTATGAGATATTCTTGCGAGATTTGGAGGAGGATACGGAGATGCGGTCTGCTGTCAACCTTTACAAAACACCAGGGGCTGGATCGGGCCTTGCAGGTGGTAAAAATAAGACAATCAAGAAGGCTAGGGAAGCTGCGCGCTCCGCAAATGATATGGACATGGATGAGGAGTATGTTCCCCTTTTCTTCTCAATTCATAGCACAATCGCTGATTTATTTTCCAGACAACAACCTACGGAAACAGAATCTGGCATGGATGACGACGAAGCAGAAGTCGAAGCGGATTACCCTGAAATCCAGTTAGACGAATTGCTTGACGACTTCAACGAACTTGCCATTGCAGATGAGGAAGCTGGTGTGTAACTTTCGATGGCACTCGTGGACCTTAGAAACCCGTGTGATATAGCAGAGTAGAATTCAGTAGATGCTTCTTTTACTACGCCCTTTTGACTCCTTTTGGTGATTTTCACAATTTTGTTTGATGCACTCTGGGGCCACCCTTTTTAGGATCACGTAATAGCTAGAGATAGGACCGATGCCTTGCTTTTCGATATGCGACTAGCTCTTGTATTCCTTGAGGAATAGATTTGTATAATCACAACATACACAAAAGAATGAAAGACACTTATGTACGGTATAAATCTTCGCTTTGAGTTGGACCTCGTGCGCTCGCGCAGCCGCAGGCACTAGACTACGCTCCTCCATCTTCATAGGAGATTCAGACATAAGCTTTGGATAAAAGGTAATAAAGAAACCGCACTGAGCAATTACGCGTGAGGGTATAAAGGCAATGGTTCTCGGATAGCGTTTTTTAAGAGAAAAACTAAACAATAGGTACCACATAGAACGCAAACGGGTCTATCCTCCAAAGCTCAATAATCCTGAGGCCTAAAAGTCTGAGACCAATCTGGACCACATTCAGCTAATCAAATAATCAGCGCCAAGGACCGAATAGATAGGAGTCATAAATATTCAAGCTTCAAGCTTAGGTTCACGAGAAGAAAAGAACGAAGTGTCGTGATAAGTACGGAATAGGTAGATATATACAGCAATGAAGTCGGAAAGAGGACATAGATGACGAAGCAGGGAAAGCAGTCCATAAAGGACCGCTGAACTGGAAAAGGAAGTTGGATCGTGG
>KN837173.1:434571-452848 GCA_000827215.1 Sphaerobolus stellatus SS14
TCGATTATGACCCGCAGCCGTGCCGCACATTCCCCTCCTCATCTGTTCGAGCGCGGTTCAAGGCTGTGCAGGCGGCGTGCGATTGGCAGCCGCCCGAGTGTGCCCCCTTGTAGGATCACCCGCTCCAGTGAACTTAAGGAGGAGGGAGAGGGGGTATCGCCTTTCCCCCATTGCTTCCCGCAACCTTTGCTAGGTACGTGTCCTCACCGCGTCGAGGACCCAGATTGCTAACCGAGACTTCGCTAGTCTCCTGCGCCGCGTTATTTTCACTTCGAATCGTCGGCACCTTCGTTGCCACCGACATCAGGAACACCTTTCATGCTACCCTCCATCGATGGCACGACACCGACCAGTGAAGAACCCGGACCGAGCTCCCAAGAGACCTTGTGCGCCCCCCGCCTGCTGACATGTCTGACTTCTCCGCCACCGACCTCATTGTTCAACGCTGCCTGGCTATCATCGAGCGGTGGCGGAAGGGGAGATCACAATGGCTGACACCATCTTCGACATCCAGGCAGTACTCCCCGCCTCCGAGGCGCAAGCTCGCTGATCATATATCGACATGTGCTTCGGGATCGACCACGAGCATGCCATTGCAGCCGTTAGGGAGAAGTGCGTCACCGACCAAATGGCAGGGACATCGAGTAGCGGGGTCAGCACCCTGCCAATACGCGCTCAGGGCCTCATCCCCGGGGACTACCCTCAACCGTCCCAGCCCTTTGAACTTAACCTGCAGGATAGCGGAGCCAGTCCCATGAAAGTCGAAGTGGAACATTCGAAGCACGAACCCGGCAAGAAGAGTCTCGATCGCACGAAACTCCCCTGGTACAACGTACCCAACCCTGTCTTGCCCCCGAATGTCCGAGACACCCTGGACAGGAAGCGGTTCTACCTCGCCAATGCCAAGGACATCAAAATCAACATCCTCGGACGAGCCAATTGCCCTGCGCTCCTCGACAACTCCTGGCACGACATTATTGTTTGCAACTTCGTTGACATGGACAAAATCCATTTACAACGGGACTCGCTTGAGGCCGACAGTGAATTCGTGCAATCCGTCGGGGACATGGAGTCTAGGGTACGTGATGGAGGAAGCATCGGAATCCCTTCCAAGACCATCAAGAACCAAGCCAATTGGATTGTCACCTTCCAAATGATGTGAACCACCGTTGTCTTCTTGTACCCTGGATGCAAGGATGAGCTTGAAGCCTACGAAACCTTCGTGGCAGGACAGTTTGTCACCATTCAAACCGATGTACATCACCGGGTCATTGCGCTTGACAAGGCTCTCAGGAAGCAAAGGAACAACAGTTGCACTTTGCTCACATCCCCCAACTTCCAGGCTATGTGCACGCAGCAACTCAACCCCATCGGCTGTGGGACCGACTACACCATGAACTCATCCTCAAATGGTTCACACACCAAGCACCACCGGGACAATGAGCCTATCAACAAGCCCGTCTGTCATTGCTACAACAGGAATGACTGTGTTGGGCCATGTCATTTCCGTCATGTCTGTTCCTACTGCAAAGAAAAACACCAAGCAAAAGACTGTACTAGCAACTGGAGAAGAGATTGAGAATAGATACAAAAGGCCTTGGTACATGAGAGGCTTTCTGTGGTCTTCTAGCAAGTCACCCAGCACACCTTCCACCTCATCTACCCTTCTCACACAACCTCTTCCACCACCACCTTCCTCCAAACTCAACAATCGCGCCGCCTTAGACACCATCAAAAATAATCAATCTCTATTTAAAATTGTTACTCCTATCAACATTGCCCACTTCGAGGAACTCCTGCAATCACACCTTAATCAACCCTATGTCACTTCTGTGTGCTGTGGCCTGCAGGAAGGCTTCTGGTCGCATGCAGAAATTCCCCCAAACATGCTGGAGTTCTTTGATTATTTGGCACACCCTCAAACTGAAGAAGCCATGGCATTCCTGTAGGAACAGCATGACAAGGAAATCATGGCTGATCACTTCTCACCTGCTTTTGAACCTGACCTCCTTCCTGGGATGTACAGTGGCCCAATCAGTGCTGTACCCAAGCTGCACTCCTCAGGGATGAGAATGATAATGGACCAGAGTGTGGGACCCCATGTGCTTAACTCCTTTATCCCCAAGCAAGCCGCTTCTGTGTGATATGATAATATGCACAACTTCAGGAAGCTTCTCAGACAGGTACACACAAGGCACAACTGCCCCTCAGCATACCTATTCAAGAGTGATTGTTCTGAAGCCTTTCATAGGATCCCTATGCATCCATTATGGCAAATCTGTCAGGTTGTCACAATTGACAGAGC
Source organism: Sphaerobolus stellatus SS14 (assembly GCA_000827215.1). Lineage (NCBI taxonomy): Eukaryota > Fungi > Basidiomycota > Agaricomycetes > Geastrales > Sphaerobolaceae > Sphaerobolus > Sphaerobolus stellatus. Next base: position 436,877 of record KN837173.1, read on the forward strand.
AAGGTATGTTGATCAGTGCCTTGTTTTTGGGAATTGTGGAGCACCAAACATCTGGTGCTCCTTCATGGCCTTGGTAATGTGGATAGCTACCTATGTCAAATTCATTCCAGATATGTTACATTACATGGACGATGCCTTCAAACAATGGCAGCAACTCCTTGGTTGGTGCAACTGGGCACTCAATATGTTCCCCCTCTTACACCCTGCCCTGCAGTCCTCCTACTCAAAGATTTTGGGAAAAACCTGGCCAAATACTGGTGTTGCCCTCAACTGTTCTGTCATCCTCCACTTGTGCTGACTTGCTGAATGAGTCAAACCGTGCACAATCTGCATTTCTTCAAGGACATTGAGTGGGATTACAACAATGCTGACAAAATTATGTTTTGCAACACCTCCACCATCAGCATGGGCTTTTACATACCCTCCAAAACTGTAGGATATGCCTCTTGCATCCCACTGAACCCACTTATTCATAGTATCCTTTTCTATGAAATGCTTACTGTTGCCTCAACCATCGGGTGGGCTGCCGAATGCCACAGACCCCCCCATTGCCTGCTCATGTACACAGACTTGGACACCATGGAGATGTTCCACACCCTGCACATGGAGGAAAGTTACAATGAGCTTCTCCTGTTTGTTGTGGAGCTCCTCATAAGCAAGTGAATCTCACTCCACGTCTGCCACATCTCTGGCACCAACAGTCCTGTCACTGATGCCATCTCTTGTGGGCTCTTCAACATCACATGTCAACTGGTCCCTTCAATCAAGATAGGATTATTCAAACCCCCCCAGGATGTGCTGGGGGTGCCCACCAAATGATCCTGCTTGTAACTCTGGCCAGGCAACCCAAATGGGATCCCTGGCCACTTGAGAAGCTGATCTAGGAGCAGGCAATAGCCTTAGGACACACCCTCAAGTCTTCTTCCTTGGCTGCATATGAGTCACACCTTTGCTCCTACCTCACATTCTGCAAGTCACACAATTTCCCTATCCAACCCACTGCTGGCACCCTATCCTTCTATGTCATCTACATGAGCCACCATATTGAACCCACCTCTATTGGTGCCTACCTCTCTGGAATTTGCAACACCCTCGAGCTGTATTTCCTGGAGGTCCACAAGGTCTGCTCCTCCACCATCGTCACCTGGTCACTAGCAGGTATGAAGAAGCTAAAGGGCCTTCAATCTACCATGAGAAAACACGTGTTGTCACAAGAGGACCTCCTTTTCATCATTGGCCACCTCCCATCCCCTCCATCCCATGATGACTATCTCTTCACTGCCATGATATTGACTGGGTTCTTCGGTCTACTTTGTCTGGGAGAGTTGACCTTCCCTGACAGCATCCACAAATGGTCATCCAAGAAACTGACCCTGCACCACACCCTTTCCATTGAAAAGTCAAGGTTCTCATTTACACTGCCTTTCCACAAGGCTGACCACTTTTATGCCAGTAACACTGTCATGATTGAAGCTCTTCTGCTATTGCCCATCAGCCCACTGTTTCATTTGCACCACTACCTCCATTCTCACAACTGCCTTTTTGCCCTGCTCCCCATGCTATGGGTGACCTCCAATGGCACACCCCCCACTTACTCATGGTTTGTCTGCTGCTTGCAATGTCACCAGCCATTGCTTACGATCTGATGGCACTACTACCCTTGCCCTCACTGGGGTACCTGACAGCGCCATCCAGTGCTAGGACAGTAGAGCTCAGATATGTGGAGGATTTACATCCAGAAGCATCTCATCCGCATTCAAGCTCTGATCCATGGCCACTCAGCTTTCCAAACCACTTCTTCTTCCTGTAAGGGCAACCCTCAGACTCCGATGGACGTCATGCCAGAGCTAGCAGAGGGGAAATCCAAAGTAAATCAATAAACAACCATAAATACAAAAGGGGGAATCTCACCTAGCAGAGGGGAAATCCAAAGAGAAAGTCTTGGATTGCCTCTGCTAGTGTGAGCCCAATAAATACTGTGAACTGTCAGGAACCATCGATGCCAAGGAAAACACAAGAAGGGGACCACATGAACATCAGGAACAAAGAACATGAGATAACAGAATAAAGACCATATGGACTACCCTGACCACCCACTAACCTACACCCCTGAATGCGGACTCCGAACTCTGCCACTGCATCCATCCTAACCTCCCACTCTCCAGCCATAACAAGGACCTACAATCGGACTCTGAAACCATAGAACGAACTCTATGAGTCATGACTCGGGGGCCGCATGTATCTCTATTCCTGTATGGCAGAACATAAGTATTGGACATATGGCTATATGGGTCTCGGACTCCAGGATCCTGTTGACCAGTGCTGAAGCGAAGTCCGGGTGCCTGTACCAATGGTTCTCGGACTCTGAATGTTTGTTGACATGTGTAGAAGTGGAGTCCAGATGACTGTAAAAATGGATTTTTAGGGTTGTCCCCTGACACTTCCACCACCCTCTCCTCCCTTCCTTCCTCCTCTAGGAATTAGGATCTTCAACTTGAAAAAAAAAAGGAATAATTTTTTTGTTTGGATGGCACCTAGCACTGAGTACCCCAACCCTGTTACACACTGATTCACACCATCACTTGCCTCTTGCTCCCACTTGTGCTACACTCAATTCAATAATATTTGGCTCAAGTCACATCCTTGAAGTTACATCTGCCAGGTCTTCTCCTTTGTCTATATGAGCACTGAGAGACCAGCAAGATTGCCTCCAAATGGATCCAAGATAAAGTACAGCATATCTACTCTGAGGAACTCATAATTCTGATCAAAGAGCTCAGGATTCCACTTTGGAGCCATTCATGCACAGGAATCTCAAATTGAGGAGTTATCCTTGTCAAAGATGGCCAAACAGATGTCCCTAATGTCTCCCCACTTATGGTCTCTTATCTGTCACTTGATTGCATTCAATAAGGAAGCTTCAATGAGTTCAAAATCCATGCAGGAGCTAATGGATGAAGAAGAGGCTTTGCTATGGGGGGAGAGACACTGAAGAGGCTGACTTACTGGGTGTGCCAACACCCAACAGAAAAGGATTATTGCTTGGCAGAAGGCTCTCATAATGATTGTGAGCTGGGATACTCTCATTTATGAACTTTCAGCTGCTGACTCACATAATTCAGGAAACAGTTACATGCCTTAGCATTGCATGATCTCTGCCAATTGACATTGCAATTGACTTCCAAGCATAATCAGTTTTTTTTTGGTCATGCTTGTGGGGCACCAGAGGCAGTTATTGATGTGTTGGTGCATTCCAGAATGTCTCTCCATGGCTTCAACCAATCAGGCTGTCAATTCCCTGTCAGATGAAACAGCAAACATGGTTAAAGCCCTCAGGCAAACACTGAAGGTCATATGGAGTTTTGATAATATCAGCTGGGACCAAAAGCCAGCAAATCCTATTGTTGAAAATCAAGGGTTTCATGTGGAGGCAACCACAGGTTTTTTCTGTCCACTAGAGCATGGAGTCACTTGAGAAGACCTTGAGTGTTCTGCCGAATTATGGGCTTCTCATCCACTTAATCCAAACCAACCAAGCCACTCTTTCATGCAACATACATACATCTTGTAGACTTAATGAGCAATTTTCAAAATTCCATCCCAAGGAGCAACCAGAGTTTACTGTCCACATCAAAATTGAGCCTTTGAATGCAGATTTGGGCTTGGCATATCTGTCACATCTTGGTCACCCAATGCAAGAGTTTCAAGAAATATGAAATGAATTTAGGCTCACCACCTGAATTATGCCAAATTCCTGTCAAAAAAACCATCCAAGTGCCTGTGAGAGCCATGCACATTGATGAGGGTAGCCATGACGGGATAGCAGCCATTATTGAGAACCTTTCTCAGCAGGCAAGTTTAGGAGATCCTGGAGATGATAGATTTGAAGTGTGGAAACTCATTAATTTGAGTGAGTATGTAACCCCCACCAGCCTAGACTTAGGATCCATCAAGAAATATCTTTGTGGTCTTTCATGTTTAAGGTTTGTCGGGGTTTGAATCCAAAATGACTTAGGGTCCTGGAAATGATGTCAACTCGGTGCCTTGGAGATTGAGACCATATAATCGGACGACTAGTAGGAGCCTTGTCACAGTGTTTGAAGGACCAGTAGGCAGCAGTCCGAGTACTGCCAAGGTAGTGTGGCAGATGGTGATTATGTGATACCACCAACATGCCGGTTGCTTGTGTGGTACCGAGCACTTCAAACAGCTTTAGACGAAGCACTCGCAATGTTGGAATTGCTTCACCATAGATCTGCCTAGGTCTTGCAAAGTACAAGAGGAGGTTGAAGAGGAACCGAGGAACCAGGGAACACATCACCTGCCGGACCATCAAGCTCAAGCTTTAGCCACATGCAATCAAGCACCTTCGCACCAAGTCATCAAAGCAAGTTGACCATATCTAGAATTCCTTTGACAAAAAATGTGTATATGTCCAGTATTGTCAAAGATACCAGTAGGTCCTTGCTGTCCTGTTCGTTATTTTCAAAATACTTCGCCGATTCCATGACTAATCAATCATTTTTGAAGGGATAGAAATTCTAATACTGTAGGAGAATTAGAAGAAGCTCACTGGATAACAATACATATGAACATACAATATATTGAGATAGAAATATAGTCACGTATCGCTCTTTGTGAACTACCTCCCGTAGTCTTGCTCAGAGGATTGAAGCCTGTACCCGACTCTGTTGGTTATTTAATAACTGCCAAATCAAGTAAAATAGTGTATAGCCACATAGGTCGTCGGCTTGCGTCCTGGTGGCAGTATGCTGCGTTGCGTGGGTGCGGTAGATAAGAAGTACGGGGTATAGCTAGATTTGAAGTCCACAGGCAGCCTATTAACTCATTGAAAGCGTCTGGGAGGCCTCGGAATCAACTCGCCTAGTTGCAGGTCTGCCTAGGTGTAGACACCTGATCTGGGCATGTGTAAGCTGGCGAAGAGGGCAAATTGAACTCCGATTTGGCTCTGTGCGTTCGGACGGTTTTCTTACACGTGCTCAGAAGAGCCCGATGAGGTGCTTATTCTGGCCAGTCATATTTCTGTTTACTTCTGGTCCCATCAACTACTCTGATGTTCTTATACGTGCTTAGAAGAACCCGATGAAGTGCTTCGATCCCAACCGGCGCAAAACCGTTATGCCCATCATTCGGGCCGGCGGCCATCCTTCTGTATACCTCAATGAGCACCTGCATATACAAATACTTCTGAAGAATAATCAGTGTATGTACCGAGATCATCCTCACTCTCTTCCTACGCAGAATATACCTACCGTACCCGTCTCTCAATAGCACAAATATTACCTATAGGTAATATATCAGTAATATATTCGAATACTTATAGATGCTACTGACCTACAGAATTCCTAAGAAGATCTGGATGTAGTCATGGAGTGTGTAAAGTGACGTTCATGCTGCAGCTCAAATCAGTACAGGTGAGCTGCAGTACAGTATACTTGCCCTCCGTCCACTCTAATCAAAATCCAATTGCCCGATGGGATCTGGAAGTATACTTATGTGAGATAGTTGCTGCAGCTCGGCCAGTAGCTACAGAACAGACGTCATACTTGTCCGACGCCGGACGTACACTTAAAGTTTCACTCATCCCATGGACGGGCCCAGTGTGGGTGTTTGAAGGATATTACGGGTAAATCCCACAATTCATGTATTAAGCTACCTGCAGTATTGATACTATCCTTCTACAATTCAGGCCATTACTATCTGGATTAGGGTTTAGAAGGTGTGAGAGGGTTTGAGTCACTGGTTGCTGAACCAACGAGGCGGATCGAATCTCGGGAATCGTTCCCCGCCGAGATGCCGAATGTCACTATCGGCTGTGACCCGTGAGTGGGAGTGCCCTTGACAAGCAGGTGAGTTACTAATTACGACGCGTCAAAAGGTCACGTATTTGGCTCGACTCTGGCACCTGAACGCGTCTTGCCTCCTTCCTCTACAACACGTACTTTTTACATCTCCAAGTTGTGCTACTCGTCGTAAAATCCTGTCAGACGTCTATTCTTAGTGACAAACGAAATGTCGCGTGACCGTCATGGTCCTGACAGCCCGTCCTATCACACTCCGAATTTCACACATACGCATTCACCGACTACGACTCCACGATCTGGAGGAGCTCTAGACTCTGTTATCCAACAGCACAGAGAACAGCTGCACACTTTGGAGCTGCAACGTCAGCAGCAATTAATGGAACGCCAGCAACAGCTTCGTCTGCAGTCGGAACAACGACAGCGCGAAATTCAAATGCAGCAACAACAACAGCTCGCGCAACAAAAGCAACAACAACTCCTACAACAACAACTAGGAGTTGTTCAACAACAACCAAACTTTCCTCCTTCAGGCCAATTTCAATACCAACAATGCGCTTTTCAACCCCAAGGAACGGACGTCAGCGGCCTAGTCCAGAGGATCGCGTCGCAATTTGACCAATCTTTTCAGACCTTGGCCAGACATTTCGAAGTGCAGCTGTCTAAACGTGACGAAATCATCGAAAAACAGACAAAGGCTATCGACAATCTCACAGCGGAGCTTACGAAGGATCGTGTTGAAAGGAAGAAGCATCATGACGACGTTAGGATTGACCTACATGATATGGTACAGCGTTCCAAGCAGTTAAATCTAGCTCTGCCGGAGGTTATGATGAGGGTCAAAGGAGAGCTGATTAAGGAGTTGAGAGTGGACTTCGAGCGAGTTACAGAGAGGTTGGGTGATATTGAAGAAGATATCGTGGGTATTAGGGAGGAAATGAAGGACCCAGAAGCAAATTGTAAGTTTTTTCTTGTTCTTATCTCAAGTATTGCTCAGCCCAGCCATTATACAGTGCAACCTCAAGTTTACCATGAAGCAGGTGTCGAGCCGGCTAGTCCCGCACGTACAATTACATATACTGAAACTGGAGTCGATCCGAAAACAACTTTCAACCGTGCTGATGAGTCGACACGTGGAATACCTCGTTTGGTACCTGTAGACTCCTTTGGAGGATTCAGGTCTCAGAGTTCTGATGATATACCGTTGACGGAGGCCCAGAAGGACAGTTATCTCCGTAGCGAGACGAGGAGTGAGTTGGCTTGCTTCTAATATGTAGTTTATCGTTTTAACGTGTACGTTGTTTTCCTGTTAGGTTCTTCTCCTGGTCAAAGCCATATCCGTGAAGACGAGCATCTATCATCCCTTTCGGAAGATACCAATATTGCTCTAGAGCCATTTTCTCCTCCGCCAGATCTTAACAATCCTTCATCGTTTGAAGATAATCAAATACAGACGCAAGTCCCATTTCAAGAAGATTTCGACGTACCGGAGACTCCTCCCGGTGTAACAGTCAATACCATGGATACGTTACATAGTCCAGGTCCCATGTACCGTCTGCAACCCGATAGAACCGAACTTATAGAAGTACAGTATACGACTGGGAATAATGACGAATTGGATTATAGGCAAATCACTGGTTCTCAAGAGGCGGCACAAGACACGGATCAGTGTGCACTGTCCGTTTCCCCCACACAACAAGCAGATGAAGCTCTTATCCCGCATCAGGAGGAGGAGACTGGAGATATTGCAACTATTGGCAACAATTCCTATGATTCGGACGGCGGTGTATCTGAGGCTCCCAGCGGTGCATCATCTCTCCCTGATGCTTCCGATGTTTTAAGGAAGGCCTTTTCGCAGCTAGCCAAACCCAAACCCCAAACAACCACCACTGCTCCCATGACCACGGATGAGGAGGACACAACAGTCACCTCAACATTACCTCGAATCTCGGGTTTGAACCTAGTTTTCAGTAGGTCACCAAGTCGAGCGAGAGCATATTCATTGTCATCGCTGTCATCGCTTTCTACTCTATCTGATGACGAAACTCCACCACCTCAGCCTGCTGTTGGCGGCAACATAACCTTTGTTTCCGCTCCAATCAGGCGTACTCGCTCTCCTATTCGCCATAGTCCGAGGAAGAGGCAGCGCACTGCGGAAGGCTCTGGAACCAGAAAACGCCAGAAGACTCAGAAATCGAACAGTACCGCAGAAGGATCAATTACCAGGCGCGAAAAGAAGGAATTGATTGACGTTAGCATTTCGAAGAAACCTAAGGCTACGCGTGGAAGATCTTCAAAGCCGAAATCAGATGCTGCACAAAAGATACAAGATCATCAGGTATGTAGACCATACGCATGCACACTTCTACTTAATACTCATCCATGCACAGTTCATCCAATGTTCCCAGTACGCATCCTTTTCATGAACTTTCATTCAGATTATCTTACACGCGGTCTTCTAGATGTTCTTCATGGTACCATTGGGGTTGTGTGAATGTAAATGAAGAACACCCTGCCATTCTAAATGATGCCGACTTCATATGTGAGCTATGTGTATTTGAAAAGTCAGTTCACCGTTATTATCATACATCATCATTTATTCACTTTCTCAACAGGCCACGATCTTCTGATAGTAGTATGTTCTATATGTTCCTTGCCTCTTCACGTTTAACTGACATATCATTCTGAAAGATAAAGGCAATGACCCAGAACGCTGCTCTTGGCCTGGATGTCTAGAACCCGAAGATAAACGCGACCCTGATGAATTTTTTGTCGAACGGTTAATAGGAAGATATGACCGAGGGGGTAAGGGTCGTGCACGGTATACTTGGCTGGTCAAGTGGGAAGGGTGCGAGCTCCGTTCATTCTTTTGTTGCTGTCCATTTTAATCTGAATTGCATTTCCAGATACCCAGTAACAGTGGCAACCTGGGAGCCAGGAAACATGCTAGATCAGCCTGCCAAGCTTATTGAAGACTTCGAGCTCGCGGCGAAAGAGAAGGGCGCTGTGAAGCGAGCTGATTTGATATTGCTACAAGAAGCTATTGATGGTGGCTGGGAGCATAGACGAGTGTGATTTATTCTATCACTTATGATGTTGGAATCTTTTGTAACAATCACTCTACCTAAAGACTTTTTCTTCTTCATTCAATAATAATGATTCCTTCTACCTATCTGCTAATTGCATCTGTATTGAACATTTGTATGTATATGTACAAAGTGTTACAGTAATAGCTTTCATCATATTAGTTAAGTTCATCTTTGTTTTTGCCCAATTACAGTCAAGGTCCCAGGCCCACTCCTTGTCCCAAGGTATCCTAAAGCCTAATTTTCCATACTTTATGTTGATTTTTATATCTAAATAATATAACAATAATCTACACTATAATCTGAAAAATGAATAACAGTAATTGAGCTACTGCATCCTGAGATATGACACATAATCTGGGATATATTGGGCAGATTCTAGGTAAACCAAAGGATTTTGACTCTCTAACCTCATTAAATTGCTCAAAGACTTTCAATTTCTCTTATACAATGAACCTATGACACTATAGATAGAAAGCCCTGCGAAGAAAATATGGCATTGGATAGCATTCCAGTGTGGGAAAATGGATTGCTGATGGTGGGTGCTGAGAGTGTGACACTACCATACAACATGTACACATGCATACCTCCTACAGTATTATAATTCTATGTATGTTGACCATAATATTTAATAATACATTATAGATGATTAATTGACAATTTAATTAGTGCTACTAATGTATATTAAAGATGAGGATAGGATGATTGGGTGTTGGGACAAGTGGGGTGTTGGAACAAGTGGTTCATGTCACATTTTGTGACAGCAACACTCTCCCTAGCCAGTACCTCCAAACACTGGTGAAATCATCCAGTTTTTTTATGTAACATACTTCCATAGGTACAGTATCCAAATATCACAACAGATTGTTGAAAACCTTTGAAGAAAATATTTGAGAACCTGATCTCATAGTGCTGAGACAAAGACCATGCCTTGACTGTACTTATTTAATTCCTGAACTTCAAGCAAATACTTTTTTTGAAAGATATATTAGAGTTTGTTCGGGAACGAGAGCATGTCACTCCCGCATATGATCACCACACCAAAAATAAGAGTGTGATTACAAGTTGCGGTTGCTGCAATCATGACTTTTCAGCGGCCTCACCCGTGGCAAATTGCAGCAATGAAATGACACAATTTCTTCTATGGTTTGAAAAACTGCTGTGAGCTATTTCTCAAACCTCGACCGCACCCTCACACAGCACTCCTCAGATTTTCGCCCACACACACTCCCATTCCACTTCTCTTCCTTCTAGGCCAGTTTCCTATTTTTTGCAGTGTTTCGGTGGCACTGGGCAATTTCTTTTTGCTACAGTGAGGAGCCATTGGAATTATAAAGAAAGTCTATCTATTTGTCTCCGTGCTACAACAATTGAGGTTGTTCAGGTGCAATACTCCCTCACAAATCCTGATGCGGCCAGACCATGATTTGGTCAGCTTGGAATCGGAGGAGGAATTCCGAACGAGCTCTTTATGTCACGCGTAACAAGTGACGGAACCAAGAAAATCGGTTCCTGCCATTCTTGACGTCCGAGTCTGCCTCTACGCTCTTTGCATAATAGATGCCGAAACGCTTCTGAGTCCTATTCCGTATGTATACATTTAGTCCATTTTTGCTTCAACTTCTTGTAACCGATGAACCTTTCAGATTATCTTTGATATACCCGGTGCAAATTCGTGAAACGGTGGAATGGCACTATGTAGCCGTTTCTTGCCATCATTTCGTTCTCTCTATGCCATTCAAGCTGTTCTCAGAGAATGTGCTATCCACGATGCCCCTACGAGAGGACAGGGTTGGAGGCATATTACGTTGTTGACACCCATTGTAACGATGCAAGGCCCGGACGCCTTCCATCTGGAAGCACAGGAGCGATTTTCTGGCCCTGGCGATGATGATTTTCTGGAGCCATTAACTGAGGAATATGAGGCTGTACCTATGGACGGTTTTGCATCTGTAGAGGGTGTCAAGGGTGTCCGGAAAATCGCTCAAAAGATCGGACATCACAATATGACGAGAGTCGGACTCGTAAGGAGGATCAGGGACGGGGAATGGGACATTGCAGAACAATTGCGAACTGAATATATGGAGAATGGGATTCATGTTCAACGTCATGCAATCTTTGGCCTGGCTGCCATACGAGCCTGGAGGATGAAGCCGGTCGAGGAAAGAACAGAAGCATTCTACCAATGGTTACGACTCCTTCCGAATGCCGAATCGGGACAAATAAGGCCAACTCGAATGGCATTTCATGGCATCAAGACTGCATTATTCAATAAAGGCCCCTCGGACCTGGATACCATTGCTTGTTGCGGAATCGTCGCCGCCCGAAAGGGCTACGTCAACTACGTATGCCCGGATATCCTCGTGCATATTACTCGATATGCCTCCCCACATCTCAGTGCGGCATTTTTCACAGAAGTTGAGAAATCTGCGAAAGCCTTCTACTCGAGATTTGGATCTAAAGACAAGGATGGGTCTAGGTTCTCTGCGTGGAATCAGAATCGCTTCAACAACATGTATCTCCGTGCATTAATATTATCAGGATATTGCGAAGCTGCCGTTGAACGAGTCGAATACATGATCCAACTAGGAATCCAGGTCCAACCCTTTTCTTGGAGGCTGCTTCTTGAAGAACTCAAAGCAGCCTCTCGGGAAGATCTGTTTGACAAGGTTATCACGCTCCGAGGTAATAAGGTCCCAAGAGAACAAGGTAATTATTCCTTCTTGCATCCACACTCACGGGATATTGACTCGACAGTTCAGCTTCGAAAGAGGGAAAGCAAATATTGGCCTACTCTGCGTCTGACCTGGCTCGATTATTTGACGATTATATCGAATCCAACAACATCTTGGCTTTAAACGAACTTAAGCGTGACATGATACAGGCAAGTAGCAAGCCTGACCTATGGATCATTGCACAGATGAAATACTATCAAGAAAAGGGCAAACCGATCCTCGTCTTGAAACTGTTCATGGACCATTTCATGTGCATTGGGGCATCAAAGAGGCACATAGCCGCATGTATTCGATCTGCACGGGCTGTAGAATTTCATCCGCTTCTCTCTCAGATTGAAGACTCGGACCACGGGAGTGCAGGACGTTGGCCGACAAGCCATATCTTGACGATGGTGTGGAAGGCCATTGCCGACCTGGCAAAGAATAAAGAGGAGCTATCGGTCTTGTACGGTAACTTCCTGCGATACTTCTACAGTTCTGGTCCACCTGCTGCCACACTAGATTCCGAAGAACCTAGGCCATGGTCACACTTTCAGTTCCGACATCCGCCCGCCACGGCTCCCGATAACATTATGTTTCATATCTTTCTTGTTGCATTCAAGAAATTTGGGGATTTGGACGGTATTTTGACTGTCCTGCACGGTATGATGGCCCATGGTATACGGCCAGATACGCATAATTGGACCGTCGTAGCTGGAGTATTTGCGAGAGATGATCCTGTTCGTGTTGAACGGATTCTGCAAGAGATGGAGAAGGCGTTAGATGAGGAAAGCGGCATTCCTGGATCTACGACGGATCCGTCGAGGTCTAGAATGGGCCCTATTCGACGATCTCCCGAATGGGCAGCCGTGCCTACGATTGTGACGTATACCGCCATCTTACGGGGCCTTATAGAATCCGGTCGACTGAACGACGCGAAGATCTTCGTGGGGAGGATCGAGGAGCTCGGTTATGTTCCTGGCACGGACGAACGACTGGATCTTGTGTTAAAAATATTGAATGAGCGTCTAGAAGGGGTATCTAGCAGAGAGCGCACAAGAGAGCGCACAGAAGAGCCAGTGTAAGTGTTTATTAGTTTATCGCAATTGTTGGTTCTGATGAGTTCCGTATAGGTACACTGTCGTAACTTGATCGATATGGATCTTACCTGCATGTGTTGAAGTGGATGTCCGTTCGGATTAAGCATATGTATATCTCAGATATGAACGGAAGAATATGCTGACGTATCCTCAATGGATACCTCTCAAGATGCACGCCAATCCGCCAAGCAACAGTGGCCACTGTATCCATGGTGGCATATCCCTTTCGCGACGGATAATATCTACATGATCAACCGCTCCCTGTTGTACTGGATATCCTTGTACTCATACACCGACAGTTGTCAGGGCGCAAGTGCGTGTCCTCTGAACCCTGTGTTTTCCTCATTGTCCATATCGGAGATGTTCCACATTTGTCTGTTTTACCCGCAGAACCAGATGAATAAACTTCTCAGCAGAGTATGGCTGAGCTTCTAGTCAACTTTCGTCAGATTGGTTAGACGCGAATATTTACATGACTAATCAACGGTCGCGTCATTATCCGATCATTTCCCATAACCTTCACTATCTTTCCTCTTCGTACATCTCTCGTACTAGTGACAATATAACCAAGCATTAAAACTGACCCAATCTTTGGTATTTCATGGGTGCACAAACTCGGATATGCATTATTGGCGGAGGAGCCGCAGGATTAGGAGTCCTTAAGATCTTGAAAGATAGCCCTGAATTTCAAGCAGACAAGTGGGAAATTGCTGTATTTGAGAGTCGAGATAATATCGGTGGAGTATGGTAAGAACATAACTTGCATTCGAAAAAACATGTATAACATATGCTACTGTAGGTATCCCTCACCTCCGGAAGGAAATCCGCCTGCATCGCCGATGTATGATGCTCTGACGACCAATTTGCCTCATCCATTAATGGCCTACAGTTCCTTTTGGTTCGAACCATCTACACCGCTTTTCCCCGTCAAGGATGTTGTCCTCGAGTACATTCGACGATATGCGGATCACTTTGATCTGAAGAGGTACATTCGCCTCAACACACGTGTTGAAAAGGCGATCTGGAGCGATGCTTCTTGGAAGGTTACACTTTCCGACGGAAATACCCACATCTTTGATAAAGTCATCGTGGCGAATGGTCATTATGGGGTTCCACGCCACCCAAACATCCCTGGGGTGGAGCAATGGTTGAAGTCAGGAAGGGCTTCACACTCCGTATTTTTCCGAAACGAGAAGGCATATCATGATCAAACCCTTTTAGTGGTAGGAAACGGTCCTTCTGGGATGGATATCTGTGCCGAAGTTGGTCCTGTGGCGAAGACATTATATCACTCAGTGACAGGCGGTACTCCGAGAGACGTTGGGAATGTACGACATAGAGGTCGTGTAGTTTCACTCCAAGATGATGGTACTGTTCTCTTTGATGACGGAGGTCCTCCATCGGATGTTATAGACCACGCTATCCTCGCTACGGGATACGTGATGTCTTTCCCATTCCTTCCTCAGGTGAAAGAAGGATCCGTATCAAGCGTACCGCCGCTTCCGAAGCACCTTCATAACACTTCGTACAGCGTATTTCCACTGGCCAGACACCTATTTCCTTTGCAAGATGATTTCTCACCCACTTCGCTAGCTTTTGTCGGCCTGCCGATCCGTGTCGCTCCTTTGCCATTATTCGAAGCTCAAGCCCATTATATTTCAGAAATATTCAGAAACGAAGAGGCATTTGACACTTCACACGAATCCCAGCTTATTCTCTCCCGCTATAGTCGCTTACGGGAACAATTCAACGATAACTTGATGCTCGTTATGAGGTACTGGGATTTCATTCCGGAAGAGCAACAATTCGCGTATCGCAGGCAGCTTCTGGATATCGCTCATGCTCCTCAAGAATATTATCCTGAAGAATGGACGATGAAGATATATGAGAATAAGAATGTCCTGCGAGCAAAGTGGCGACAACTAGAGAAAGAAGGTAAAGCCCGCGACGTTGTCCGTGGGGTTGGTGAGAAAGGTAGGCAGGATTGGGTGGATTTGATGAAGCGGATGCTAGAGGGAGGATAGACGTAATTAGATATAGAGTTTATATGCATAGTATTTTGTGTCGTATCGTGTCGTATGGTTACGTCCGTTCTGCTGTCAAGAAATCTCTTTTCACGTCGGCTTCGTAAGCTCACAAGTTCCCTCCGTTTTCCGCATATTGGCAAACATATGCAGTACACAAGAATTTCATCGTTAGTTTTAAGCCTGACAGCCCCAATGTAAAGTCTAATGAGACAGTCTTAAAAGGAAGAATTATGGACATGAATCATGCATAGAGGGTCGCAATGTGCCTTTGTGAGTGGGCATCTGCGATCGGCAGACCGAATCGAAGACCGCAGTCTTAATGAGGTCCTCAAACGAGGACTATAGATAATAACAATGGACGGGATTATAGCTTCGGGGCATTCGTTAGGCTTCTAATGCGCTGCGGGAGCCCTTAAAAGCTCGCCCGCTCCACTGTAACACTGGAATTTATACCTTTTCATTTTTAGGTATTTTTCTCTTGCAAGTCTTACTCAATTTTTGTCTTTATTTCTATGCCTTTCTGGTCGAAAATGTTCTTCGAGTCAGAGAACGTAAAAGAGGAAAGACTCAAAAAACTAATGGAAGAAGTGTTAACAGGAAAAGGAGAAAAAGAAACGTTACGTGAAGAGGAGGACGGTTCGACACAGCTGGGTTCGAACTACGTAGGACTTTTTGCTTTAACCCTGCGATCACGGTATCCGACCATTTAAACTATGGAGCCGTTATTATGCTCCAATCCGTGAGGCCAGTTATGCAACAAATGGACGCGCTCTCGATTGTGCTCTGAAGACTAAAGTCCACTTGTTCGCGAACCGCGACAGCGTTTTTGACGTAACTTGCTCATTTTACTTCAACTTACCTTGGGACATTACTCCTCCACTCATGTATAGACATAAATGCTTTGAGCTTTAATTCCGTGGTCTGACTGTATGCCCTTCATACCTATATGCATGGCCTAATATCCTTTTTTCTTTTTCTTTCACGCGTTCCTTAAGTTATCAATTTACCTTATTCGTCAATTATCGTATCGAGCGACCCGTATCAATAGCTCACATAGACAGAAAATAAGGATAACCTATCCTACCAAAGCAACAAACGACATTAGCTACGGAAGTAAATAATTAAGCTGCCCCATGGCTTAGTTGGCTATAGCGTCCGACTGTTAATCGGAAGGTCGAGAGTTCGAGCCTCTCTGGGGCAGTTAATTTTTTCATCTTTTTTTT